>SNQJ01S0027747.1:108731-119827 GCA_010110895.2 Picea sitchensis
AGAGAGAGAGAGAGAGAGAGAGAGAGAGAGAGAGAGAGAGAAATCCAAAAATGAAAACTAAACTAGAAAAGAAAATTTTTGAATTTTTTTCAAAAATTTCTAAGATAAGCATGAAATCAATATGCAAGTAGAGAAAAATGAAAATGAAATGCATCTAAACTAATATCAACAATCAATATTCAAATGTAGGGAATCAAAATGACTTACCTACTTACCTGGGGCCTTGGGACCTTGAAGATCACATGTTGGATGATGTCAGGTGAAGTCATACAGTGAAACCATTTGATCATCTCATCAAAGTATCTCCCCCTATGCTTAATCATATAACACAACAAAGATAATTCAAGCACATAATAAACACGAGTATAAACACACATATAATCGATCATGAAATAAAAAGCATGAAGATGGGTGGGAGGGAGGAAATATTGTTGGAAAGAGAAACCATCAGCCCAATCATCCTACATGAAAGTGTAGCCACAATACTGATGAATCCATATCTAAAGAGGCATACTATATGTAGACGAAGGCTCATCTTTATCTGCGGATAAAGACTCACTACTTGTTGAGGACTGAGATTAAATGAAAGATCAAAAGAATACTACATGGTCTCTTGGAGAAGAGGGTAAGAGGTAAGCAACAATCTCAGGTTTAGAAAAAAACCACCTCTTCCCATGGAAATCTTGATTAAAATATCCAAGATGAAAATAATTTCATTTTGAACGATGAATCTTTGATTTCTCTGTGGTGGCCACATCCTGGTAATCCTCAAAATTTGAGCACAATGGTTGAGAATCCTCATAAAACAAATGTGCATACTCAAAAGGGTATGTATTAAAGTATGGATGAACATCATGTTGTGACAATTCATCCTCAAAAGGGAAGAACAAATCTGTAACCATGTCATCNATTTGAATCATACATGCATGGAGGCCATTCCAAAGAATATGACAATTCAGCCCCCTCTTTCTGATAGCTACCCTCAATTTTATAAATGGTATCTCTATCAATAATGAAGCAGCCCACTCCCATCTACATCTTCCAACCTGTATGAAATCATCAATGTGTTCGTCAACTATATTAGAGGGTTGTTCCAGGAATTCATCTACATCATAGGAGATGGTCACTTACTCACAATACTGGATAACTTCATTTCTTCAAAAGGGAAAATAGACAACAAAGTCGCGTTTAGGCCTTCTACAAGAGAAACTTCATCGAGGTCCTTTTGGCAGTTTTCTTCATTTGCAAAGTCATGGAACAAAGCATCATCAAAGTTTTCAAAAGGATTATAACTCATCATGTTCTCTTCTTGATGTGTAGGAGGAGAAGGGTAGGTATGAGCACTTCTTCTTCATCAAATGTCTCATCCATATTTTGTTCATCAGAATCTTCTTCAAGCTTGTTTTCATGAGTATGTTCTTTGAGAATTTCTTCATATATTGTCTCATCAATGGTTGAAAAACCCTCTTTGAAAAGAGTGAGTATGAGATCTTGAAAAGCATCTTCCAAACTTTGAGTAGCTGGCCAATAATGCCTGAGAAATTATTTAATAATATTTGTAGAAGAAGGGATACTCTTCAGATTACATGAGTCTGCGAGCCAATCCTTTTGACTTGATTCCAATGAGGATACTAAATTTTTCATTAGAACATCCTCATGTAGCACATCTAGGATTGAAACATACTTCATATAATTAACAACATGGGTAACTGCTAGAGATGGATCACTGTCAAATTTGGGGCATATTTCCCTCCATTCTGTTGGAAAATGGTTTAGATATCCAGGAATATCCTGAACATCAAAGGAGTGATAAACCTTGTGAAATTCCCATGGTAATTCTCATGAGGCCACGATTCCATTACTCAGGGTAATACCTCAATGGAGTCACCAGATGAGCTCAAGTCTCATTAAGGGATGAAAGGGGAAAAAGGGGAAAGTGGGTTCTGGGAAGGTGGAGTTGCTAGATGAGCTTCAAGAATATCTCACTAAGAAAGGTGGAAATGGAACATCTATTGGGTGGAGTCAGCGGGAAATCTAGGGGATAAAGCCTTCGGGAGAGCTTGCCAAAGTGTCGTTAAGGTTCAGAAGATGATTTAAAATCCTCCCTGGCAACAACATGAAAATGTTATCGCACAATTTGTAGGTTGGGAAAATCCCTACCCAACCACTAAATGGCGAAAACTAAGAGGTCATCTACCCACTGTCACCTTAGGCAGGTGTCCCCGTGACTTTAGAGGTGAAGTAGTCACCTCAATGGGGGAATATTGGTGACCCTAGGGGGAAAGAGTTGAATACTGATGAAGATGGAGATGAAGTCCCAAGAATTCAAGTATAAATGGTATGAAGATATTGCAAAGAGGTCTGGATAAGGTCCAAAGGTTTCCAAGTATGTTGAGTGACCCGCCAAGTGTGAATACCTTCCTGAGACACAAGAAAAAAAACAAGCATATGTTGCAATATAATCAAGTGGAAAAGCAAGTGAATCTTGTTGTCCCTAATTACAACAGTTAGTAACTAATGTACATCATCAAATAAAGATATCTAAATCGACATAAAGTAAACACAAGACTAGTTAACAATGTCAAAATAAATTTAGCAATTAACTATGAATTTTGTGAAGTACTTTGAGAGCAAATAAGAGGGTTGTTATGAAGTGATTTTCTGTTGTAAATTATCAGCCTTATGGCTGTAGCATTTAAAGGTGTACAACAGAAAAGTCAACCATCAAAATGTCCCCCAAATTAGCTTAAAAAGTGTGCCCTAATTAGTAGATTAGGTGAGTAAATTTTGGGGGGTTTCTTAGGGTCAATTTGTGATATGTTAATGGTCTAGAGTTATGTAAAGAACCAACCCGGTTCTTACAACATACATCCATAATAAATGGAATAAACAACTGTAATCCATACTGGACAAGAAAATATATTGAATAATAATGTATATAATGAGATGAAATAGATAATATATGATGAATAGATATACAATGAGAGTGCCAAAATATATAGAGAACCTAAAGGCACATGTGGTGACCATCCATGAAAGGATGTGTCCCTTAGACAATTAATAACTATTTATTATTATTATTATTATTATTATTATTTATGATTATTATCACTTAATATTATATATATTGTATGTTACATTTCCTTCCCCTTAAAAATGCTCTGTCCCCAAATCATGATTAGATAAGCACCTATCTCTTGTTCTAACTCAATCTGACTTATCATGATCTTTTGTTTTTGTAGTTGCAACACTTGACGAAACAAAGCGATATTTGTAGTTGCAACACTTGACAAAACAAAACGATATTTGAATTCCTGAAGTAATATGTTGCATAATTTTGGAAGTGATCCATCCCAAATCTACTTTCATTGAATTGTTTGATGATTGATTGTTCAGATAGGATTTCTTATTTTAGGCTTCCATAGAAGTTGTCGACATTTTGTTTGCATTCTTTTTGTTTTCAGCTTTAGTTGTTGGTAAGAAGAACATTGTTTATATTCCTCTTGATGTTGTTGTTTTTCATAACGATTACGACCATAGCGTTCCAACCTTTCCTCAATATTGTTTATTGATCTTTCTTCAACTCTTTGATGATCTCCGGGTAATCCAATTGACTGTTTGTTTCATTCTGTTGTTTGGATTTTGAACTTTTTCAGAAGATCTCTCTATTTCAAATCTGATTTAGTAATTTTCCTTTCTTGACATCTAGCTCCTCTTGTAAAGACTTCTTATTATGTTTTAGCTTTCTAATTTGGGTAAGTAAGTCTTGATTATGAGGCTCTAAACATAAAAGTTCTTCCTTATTTCCTGACTTGTCTTCTTCATTTTTTTATTCTAAATTTTTTGTTATTTAGTTCTTTAAACTTTTAATTTGTACAAGCAATTGTTGATTAAGTATTCTTAAGCGATAGGTTTCTTCATCTTTTTGGATAATTTCTTCTCATTATTTAACTTCTTGATTTGTTCAACCAAGCTTTGATTATGGTTCTTTAAATGACAATTATCTTCATATTTCTCTATTAATTTCTTAATGAGATCGTGACTACCTTGTTCTAACTTCTTATCCCTTTGATTCTTATCTTTTTCCTCGTTTATTTGTAGCAATAACTTTTGGTTATGTTTTTTAAGTAAGAAATGTTTTTTCCTTTTTCTAGTAATTTTCCCTCAAGATTTTGTTTTTCTCTCTCTTCTTGGTTTTTTAGCATTTGCTCCAACCCAACTTGAAATTGTAAATTTTTGTTGTGTTGTTGATAATGAATTAGTTGGTTCTCTAATTATTTTATTTTCACTTCCCAATGCATGTCACCTTGATTTTCTACTAAAGTAAAAAGATTTTTACAATATGGACAAGGATGAGTTCCACTCATAAGGCCCCTTTCATACTCTTCCTCTTTTGCACAATAAGAACATTTTACCGAAAATGTTTTCTTTGTAGATGTCATAGTTCACTTCTTATTTATTTTTTGTAAATGGTAAATGTATGAATTCCAAAAACCCACTTTTTAAAACAATCCACTTTTTTGTTTTTTGTTTTACTTATTTTTTTTAATTATTACTCCTTTTAATATTCTTTTCACTTTATTTTCTTTAAAAATTATGACTTAATCCTTTTTTAACTTTATAAAAAGTACGTTATAAATCCCTTTTATACTCTTGACTATTTGTTAGCGGTGGTTAGGGTTCAACAAACACGACCCTAATTTTTGTGAAATACTTATTTAGAGGTAAACACACACACACACACACATATTATATATAGTATGGAATACCATGGGCCAATGGTTTTCCAAAACCATGGGATGGTAAATCTCCAAAGGTAAGATAAAATATTCACTTTTCCTCTTCTTTGAAACTTTTTCTTTTAAATTACTTTTTCTCCCTTTTAAATGACAATTAACTTAATAATGCCAAATTTGGAATATTTCCTTCAAACTTCTTGGTGTGCACTTATACTTCTTCACGTGCAGCTTAAGAAAACCTTTTTCTTTTTTTCTTTTCTTTTCTTTTTTCTTTTTCTTTTATGGTTTTCCTTTTTCGTTTTTCTTCAAGCAACAATATGACCTCGTATTTCTTCTAATGATTTTGGCAGTGGAGTAGTTATTAACTTGGAATGGCCAAAGGCCAAGTTTTGGTGAAAGACCGAAGTTCCAAAAAATTGAAAATTTGAGTGGCCGAAGGCCTACATTGACGTTGCCAAGGGCAACAAAATTTTGACCACAAGTCTGGAAGCCAAAGGTTGGGATCATACTTGCTTTGATACCAATGTAAAGAACCAATCTAGTTCTTACAATGGACATCCATCATAAATAGAATAAATAATTGTAATCCATATTGGACAAAAAAATATATTGAATAAGAATTAATGAGATAAAATAGATAATATATGATGAATGGATTTACAATGAGAGTGCCAAAATATATAGAGAACCTAAAGGCACATGTGGTTACCATCCATGAAAGGATGCGTCCCTTAGAAAAATAATAACTATTTATTATTATTATTATTATTTATGATTATTATCACTTAATATTATATATATATTGTATGTTACATGTTAGGGTTTTTTGTAGCCTTATGGTTTTAGGGTAAAAGTTAGTGCATAAAACAAATTGTTGGGAGAAAGAGGACACCTTAATGAGGAAAGAGAGCTAAGGGCTCAAATAAAACTTTACAAAATAGATAGACTTATAATTCACAAAAATCACGTTTCCCAAGGTAATAATTTTATATCTCCAATACAATAATAAATTACTAGTGCTCTTAATAATTGGGTTAATGGGGTCATGGAAAGAAAGAGCTTATATAAGCTACCTCTTTGGGGGCGTAAATCCTCTTACTCCCCAAGGAAAGTTTCTCTATCTAGGGTTTAAGCTAAGAGGGTGTATTCCCTTATACTTCTCTTAGCAAACCCTTGTATAACCAATACTATGAAGCATAAAATAACGAAGACTATGGTGGGGGTGTATGCCCTTATACTTCGCACCTAGTTCCTAGCACAATAACCTTGACTTGAAAAAAAAGATAGCATGAAAGTGAAAGACCATACCAATTTCAAGGAAAATGCTAAGACAATCCACCATAAGAGAAAAAGATAAGCCTTCCAAGGCTAGAACTACACTTCCATCAACCATTCACAAAAATATAGCCATAAACAAGAGCACAAAAGACATAATTTTCCAAAGGTAGTGAAAATTTCAGATCAATGTCTTCTCACAAGAGGGGGTATGTGTTATGTTCTTTGCATGAGTAGTAGTGTCTGTGTTGAGTCAATCACGCAAGGGGGTTTGAGGGGGGGATCCCCCCATGCAAGGGTCTTAGGGAAGTTCCCCCAATAAAAAAAAATCCTCGGGAAACATGTCGCATTTTTTCCTCATTTTTGTGTTTCCTCGATTTTTGTGTCCATTGTTGGGCGGTTTCTAGGAACATGGTTTTTTGCCGATGGTTTTCTATTTTCGGTTAAGGAATTAGAGTTGTTGACTAATCCAAATCATTGGGTTAGGGTTTTTGATTCCGTTGGCTCCTATATGTATATTGTAATGTAAACAATGTATCACTATGAATGAATATAGAATATGTTGGTTTTATCAGTTCAGGCTTCAAGGGGAAAAATATTTGTGTAATGTTTGTATTTTCCATTGTATATTTTCTGTTCTTTTACTGAAAATTTGTTTGTATTAAATATTGTACAAGGTTAAAATCTACAAGAGAGTTATGTCAAAATGAGATCTTATGATCTCTTATTTATACAAAATGTCACCAAGGTGACTTGTCCATATATTTAGGGGTAAACCACAAGACTAGGGATCAACAACCCTAATATTTACCCCTTAACAAAGTAATATTAAACAATTCATTAAAAATTCACTTTTGCACATAAGAAAAAACCTAATTCATATGGATGTCACCCCTTTAGGGGATGTTTTGGCACAAATATCAGTTTGTTGGTGATGGAGGAGAGTGGAGGGGCTTCCCAAATCCATATATCAAGAAACAAGACCATTTCCTTCATGATTCCTTCAAAACTTCCATGTGCCATTGCATGCCACCTCACCACCATGCCCTAAGCCCCCTAGGTGATGTCATGCTAAAAAAGGAGATGTTTTTCTCCTCCTAGGAAAATCGTTTGGCATGTGAGGGTTGGGATAGGTTGTCCACATCATCTTCTCGGTCTCCAATTTTTTTTATTTCTCACCTGACATGTGGGCCCTTGGCATCCACATGTGGGCTTCAAGCCCCATGGAAACTCAAGCTAGGATTTTTCTTCCAAAACTGTCGACCAACTAGGTCCTATAAAGACAAATAAGCATGCCTGCCAAGGATCTCAAGTCATCACATCATGATAAGTGAATCCAATCAGTAAATGAGACACCTAAGCATGTGCATCAAAGATCACTATATCAAACAGTTAATTTCTTAAAGACATTATGTGACTTGTCAAGCCTGAATATGGGAGGTTTGACAAGGTGTCCTACTGGGTAGATATTTCCCTAGGTCAAGGAATGTTTCCAAGAGATACCTCTCTAATCCATGTAAAGTGGGTGAGGTGGTTGGGGTCAAGACTCAATGGGCATAGGGCTCATGACATACAATAGGTCGTATTGTCTCATTCATGGGTGCCTTTGTAGAGGGTTTATGGAACCTTCATCCACAATGCACTTTTTCCTAGCCCATTATTTACCATTATTTCATAATTTTGAGGAAAGGTTGAAGGAAAGTGCCTTGGCGTGGTGTCCATATAATGACAATGTCACCCACAAACACCTAGTGGAAATGAGAAGGTTGGCTCGTGATTAGACCCCATTTCTCTCAGTCATGCAACTAAGAACCATTGCCCAGGTTTGGTGACCAAATGACGGTAATTTCATACCACTAGATATTCATGGATGTGATAGATTAGGTCGTGATGAGACCTCCTATCCTTCAACTAACATTTTAATCATTTTAAATCATATTTCATTATGGGTCCCCCTTTACTCAAATATAATCATTCGTTTCTTTCTTGGGTGATCCGTGGGAGAAGCATCTAGAAGATTCATAAATATGATTTTATATTTTACCCAACATCAATCCCTTTGGGCCTTCATCCCCTTCTTCCCATAGAATGAGGGACAACCCCTTCTTGGGTGAATACATCCTAAAATCCCAAGAGATAAGGAAAATGGGGGGGGAAAGTGATGGAAATTGGTAAGTATCATCAGGAACAATACGATGGCTCTTCAAGGGAGTTCATAGTAGAAAATCCATCCAAGGAAGACTACTTACTAGGGAACAATGTCAACCACCAAGATGAAGCAGGGAAAGAAGCATAATGTCCAAGCATATATCATGAAATCTAGAGCAATCTAAGATACAACATACTCAAATGGCTTAAGTATTGAAATGATGCTCACCATAGTATTCACTTGTACCTCATGGATCAAGGCCCATTGCCTTCTGGAAGCCAGCTAATTTGGTGGATTCCATTTGTAAATATGTGACCTCTGTGGTGGTGAGAAGTTTCTCCATCTACGCAAAAGGATATTCTTGGTCATGTAGTCTCACGGTACTCCATATCTGCAACTTGAGGGCCTCGAGACATAATCTCCTTAGTTATCCACAAAATGGGGATAACAAGCCCGAGAATCTTGATTAAGAACATAGATATATTTCTTAAGGTGGAAAACAAGGACAAAGTCATTTTGAACATAGTTAGGAGGTTGTTCCATGTAAATTTCGTCTTGCAAATTCTCATGTAGTAAAGAAAATTTAACATCCATCTGATGGACCTACCATTTATATGAGGTGGCAAGGGCTATAACAAGTTTTATGGAATTTGTTTTGGATATGGTGGCAAAGCTTTCATTACATTCAATTACTTCAACTTAAGAAAATACTTTGGAAATGAATAAGGCATTATGTCCTTTAATGCTTCCATCAAATGCATACTTATTATTTATACTGTTGGTTGTGGAGCCTAATTATCTTCCTAATTTAGAGGTTTGTTTTAGTTGTTCTTGGATCCCATTTTCTGACGAGGGGGTGTGGGGGGGATTTCCCCCCCACTATTCTCGTCAGGGGGGTCCAGGGGGGGCGACGACGGTAGAAGTTATGTTATGGTTTTTTACTCTACAAGGAAACCTTCTTTTATGAGGAATTGTATTGCAGCTGTGTATGAGAGTGAATATTGTATTCTGAGAGAGGAGACTGTGATAAAAATAAGAATACGTTACAGTGGGTGTGTTGTAGGTTGTATCCCTTCATTTTGTTGGATAATAAAAATGAAGGAACTGACAATTTCTCTGGTGGACGTCACCCACACTGGGTGAACCATGTATATCTGTGTCTATAATTTATTATGTATCTTATGTGTTTTATTTCTGCATTTGTTTTATTTTATTTCTCCACTATCATGTTTTTATAACATTTACAACCATTTTCATCTGACAAGTTTTCTTCCTTTTGAAAGAGGTACAAGATCCCAAGTATCATTTTCCATTAAGGAATGATATTCTTCATTCATTGGCCAAAATATTCTACAAATGTTTATGGAGAATGAGTCTTTGATACCCTATCCAAAAGAGAGGGGGATCACTAGAACTATGAACATGTATGACATTGATCTATAGGATTATCAACAATATCACTAGATACTTCTTGTGTTATATGGACACATTTGGTGAGTTGTGGTTCTAGTGTAGGTTAATGTTCAATGGACCCAACTGGAGGAAGGTGAGCAAGTAGACATGGATTTTCATCCTCATTATCATCATCTAAAGAAGAAAAGAAAATAGGATCACTAATAGAAAAGTTGGGATGAGAAGATGACATAGACATCAAAGATTAATTATAGGTTCAAGATGGCACAAATGCCAAATTAAGCTCACAGGATGAGATGTTTTCATCAAACTTAACATCTCTCCTAATAATAATTTTAATAGAATTATTTTGAAGAAGTCGATAACATCTTACATCTTTAAAATATCCAAAAAAAATGCATTTCTCACTTCTAGGTTGTAATGATTTCTTTTTCTAATCAAGATTGTGATCCCATGCTTCACTACGAAACAACGAAAGTGGCTTACATCTAGTTAAATTTTACTCCATGCTTCTTCCAATGTTATATTTTTTAAAGCCTTTGTGGGACTTTGATTTACTATGTAATTGGCACAATAAATGGATTCCACATAATAATGAAGAGTTAATCCCTTAGAGTGGGACATACAATTTTCCATTTCCTTTAAGCAACATCATTTTGTTGTGGTGCATATGGAGCAATATGTTGCATCTAAATTCCCTATGTAGTGCAATAAGTTCTAAATTTTTTAACATATTCCTCCATTATGTGTTCTCAACATTTGTAATTGATGTTCAGATTGGTTTTCTACAAGTGCCTTGTAGGCCACAAACATATCAAAAACTTCACTCTTAAATTTTAAGAAATAAACCCAAGTCTGTTTGGAGAATTCAGTGATGAAAGTTAAGAAGTACTTGTACCCAAATAAAAAAGGAGAACGAAGTGGACCACACAAATCAATATGAACAAGTTACAAGGGGGTCAAGGCATGCTAAGGGTCACATTTTGTCAAAATTGTCGTCATGATGCTTTTTGAGAACAAAGCCAACATAGATGCCATCTCTGTAAAAAATGAGAGGAAGAACAGTCACCATATTTTTATTACATAGGTGTTGCAATGAGTGATAGTTTATATGACCAAAGTGTTCATGCCAAATTTTCTTAAATCATCGCACTGAACAATAAAACCCGACGGAAAATATGATGACCCAAAGTGCTCATGACAAATTTTCTTAGATCATCGCAATGAACAATAAAACTTGATGAAAAATATGATGACCCAAAGTTGTCAAATTTATACAACCTAGTAATTGCATCAACAATTCTAGTTGCTAGGACATGCTTAATATATTTCAAATCCTTGATTACAACTTGGTGAGCTGAAAAATCTATTGTTTTACTTTCACCCAAATGAGTGATTTGATATACTAATATAAGGTTGCATGAGAGACTTGGAACACATAATACATCATTAAAATGGGCATCATCTAGCTGAATTGTTCTAGACCCTACAACACTAAGACATCTATAATCACCAACAAA
>SNQJ01S0027747.1:132853-147341 GCA_010110895.2 Picea sitchensis
ACAAGGGTATCGAGGTTTGCGCTTATCCCTATCGTCAACAGGTGGAGTTTTGGTTTTCTCTGCTTGTAAACCATTTTTGTCCTCCTTATTCTTACCCTTTCCTTTTCTGGATTTGTTTTTACCGGCTGGGGTATATTGAACTGCATTTACCTCAGAAGTCTTGTTGGTGGGAGGGGTAGGAGACGGAGCATTTTGAACATTAGAAGACATGGTTTTGGGGTTGGTGCTTGAGGAAGAATGTGGTTGGGCATGGAAAGTGCCAATCACACTATTGGCTGCATGAGAGGCAGCTGGAGTATTTGAAGTGGTGGAAGTGGAAGGACGAGGTGCGTCAGGGAGTAAGTCGTAAAGAGTACCTGTTTGTGAGTAAACGAGGTCAAGATATTGAGCACGACTTATGGCATGTTCTTCTGTGACAACTCCACCCATGGCGATGTCACATGTGATTTCATTCACAAATGATTTTGTGAACCACTCTGCCAGCAACTGATCGGGAAGTTTGAGTTTGATGAGACGTTGTCTCCTTCACCATTCATGAATGTGATCGGATATATGAGTGGCTTTGGTTTTTTTGAAAGAACTCAAAATCGCGGTCCCCATTTCATAACGGATTGGTAACTGGTAGTGGGTGAGGAAGGCCATATCTAGGGTGTTGAAGTTGGTGAAGAAACCTCTTGGTAATTCTATATACCACTTCGCAGCATAACCCGTGAGAGTCCTTTGAAAAATACATAAACAAATAGAGTCATCCATCAAGGAGTTGGATGAGCACTAGAGGTGAAAATTCATGACGTGATTGTTTGGGTCCTCTCCCACTTTGCCATCGAATTTAGGGATGTCTGATGGTAGCTTGGCTAGTATAGTGGGCCATTGGGGAGAGTGACAAATTGGATCATTTAAAATCCTTGACAGATCCAGGAGATCCAAAGTGGCCAAGAAGGGTAACTGTCTATTCACATGCGAGTACTGGTGGCTTTGGGGAGAGAGCCCCATCGGAAAACCAGTAGGACCATAAGCAGTCTGCATATAATGTGAAGACCCAGGCAGATTCGGTGGTTGTTGTGGAGGAAAGTAGCTCATGGGATTGTATCCTTGAATAGGGACGTGAGTTTGAGCATTCGAGCCCCAAATAGGATTGGACGTACCTGGATATGGTTGGCCTATACTAGGAGGTATAATGGACATAGCTGGAAGTTGTTGTCCCCCAGTCGATGGAGGATTATGTTGTATCAAATGGTTCCAATACTGGGCAGAGGATGGAGGTATGTTTTTTCCGTAGGGTGGGGTTGATGGGGGTTGTCCTACAATCATGGGTTGTGTTCCAATTGGGGGTTGTGTTCCAATTAGGATTTTTGTTCCAATAGGAATTTTCCCTACAAGGGGGGGTTGAGTCCAACCTCCTTGGTGAAATTGTCCACCAACAAGAATCTGGTAATTTGGTGTGAACGACAGAATAGTTCCACTAGGATTAATGTTTCCGGTAGAGGATGAGAAAGCTCCTCTAGAAGGGGGTTGAGGAAGTGTCAAAATAAATCCAGGAGGAGAGTGCCCAGAAGAAGAGGGACCACTAGGAGTTCTGGATGGGGTTTGCGTGGGAGTGGGAATAGAAGCATTCAACGCACGGTATCCGGGTGGAAGCGTTGGGGTGACACTAGGCGAGAGTGGTGTGTCGATGGAGGCTTGACTAGCCACTGTAATCCCGGTGTGAATACTCGTAGTATCTGTGTAATGGACCATTTCTATGGGGACGGTCAACATGTGGTCAGATCGTGGAGCATCTATACCAGGAAAATAATAAGAAGTAGTAAAAGGTACTGTGTCTGGGTCAGAGGTTTCGGGGAACGTAGTTGAGACGGTGATTTCAATGCCTGATCCTGCACCAAAAAGGTCCCATCTAAAAATGCCAGCAGACCAAAAAGGATCTTGGCCCTGAGGTCCTAGAAAGGGTCCAGTCGGTGATCCATAAGACAACACAACTAAGTCTCCAGAAGAATTCACTCACATAATACATCTCTCAGAATCGGGATGAAGTCGAAAGTCCTCTCGAGTATTGGTAATTTGGAACCGTTCTAGAGAGTCATTTCTTTCCACTTGTGGAGTGGTGACGTCTTGGACTTCACTCTATTGAGGAGAGCCCTCAGGTGAGCTTGTAGGCAGGGGTTGAGAACCTTCCAGGTTTTCTGGAGGTAAACCCTACATTCTACGTGAACGACGTGGAGGGTCTATTGTGAACGAGTTACAAACTTACGAAGACAAAACCTATGGTCAACTTGGGTAAACAAACAACACGCACTAGTGAACAAAATCTAGGAAACAATACCAAGCAAACAAGACCTTCTAATTCCGAAGTCACTAGTTGGTGATGAAATCCAACGTCGCAACAATGAGACGAGAAGGGGCTGGGCTAGGGTGGAAAAGTTACGCTGATGACCTTCTTAACGGACTTACACCCTGATGCAAGCTCCCACACATAATCGTGGGTATACCCTTCAAGGAGCCCGAGTGAGTTTGGCCAATGTCGATTCCAGGTACCGTGAAGACTTTCCCCTTCACAGTCACCTTATGTAAGACCCTAAGAAGATAGGCCACTAAGGTTACCACCGACAACAATAAATCCTGGGGAACAGTCAACAGTCCAATCCATACTCAAGGGTAGGGTATCTAACTCGAAATCAACTCGAGAGGATTCCACTCATCATTGTGGGTATACCTCCAAGTGAGCCCTGTAATACGTGCAATCTCTACACCGATATCAACAAAGCAGGGTGAGTAACTCTGTCAATATCAATGCGACCTCGGGTTTGACCCTTGTGTGAGAAGGGCTTCCTAGGATAAAATGTTGTAAATGGAATTTGACACTCCTTAACACAAGATGCTATTGTGTGTTTTTGTGCTTTGGAGAGTGTATCTCTCTGCCTATTCCAAAGTGTTAGCCTAGCTAATTGTTGGTGTAATAGAGCCCTAGAAAAGAGTTACTAGTTAAGTTTTAAAATTGTGAAATGTTATTAAGCGTTGGTTTTACTCAAAGGAAACATATATGAAACTGATGTTGTGTGAGACTCTGACCTAACAATGCATAGATAGGAATGAAATATATCAATTTTCGTTCTATGAATCCTATGTACAGGAGAGAAAGAGAAGTGTTCCAGAACAATCTTGAACTATGATACACAATTTTCTTTAAAATGCAATCTCAACGAATCTCGCAATAAGGACAATTCTCTATTTGTTCTTTTTCAACAATTTCAACAATTGATTTTCAATATTTTCAAAACGAAAATGCTTTTAAAAGAAAAATGTTTTTTACTTTTCAAAAAGGATCTACACCATGGTGGTGAAAGTAAGGAAAACCAATANTAATACGTGCAATCTCTACACCGATATCAACAAAGCAGGGTGAGTAACTCTGTCAATATCAATGCGACCTCGGGTTTGACCCTTGTGTGAGAAGGGCTTCCTAGGATAAAATGTTGTAAATGGAATTTGACACTCCTTAACACAAGATGCTATTGTGTGTTTTTGTGCTTTGGAGAGTGTATCTCTCTGCCTATTCCAAAGTGTTAGCCTAGCTAATTGTTGGTGTAATAGAGCCCTAGAAAAGAGTTACTAGTTAAGTTTTAAAATTGTGAAATGTTATTAAGCGTTGGTTTTACTCAAAGGAAACATATATGAAACTGATGTTGTGTGAGACTCTGACCTAACAATGCATAGATAGGAATGAAATATATCAATTTTCGTTCTATGAATCCTATGTACAGGAGAGAAAGAGAAGTGTTCCAGAACAATCTTGAACTATGATACACAATTTTCTTTAAAATGCAATCTCAACGAATCTCGCAATAAGGACAATTCTCTATTTGTTCTTTTTCAACAATTTCAACAATTGATTTTCAATATTTTCAAAACGAAAATGCTTTTAAAAGAAAAATGTTTTTTACTTTTCAAAAAGGATCTACACCATGGTGGTGAAAGTAAGGAAAACCAATAACTAATGAACAAGCAATAAACAAAAACCCAAACCAATCTTTCAATGGAAACAAAAATGACAAGCAGACAAAACTAGTCCTTTCAATTGCAAGAGAATAATGATCTTCCAAATAATGAGCAAATGAGAAAGACAAAGAATCCAACTTTCAAACCGATCACCGGCTCTTAACCAAACAAGCACTCAGATTCCAGGATCAGAGAGTATATCCTTGCCGAGAAAAGTCAAGAGATGAGAGTTGGGGAAAAGATGGATAGGAAGAGCCTTCGATTTTTGAAGACTGATCGTGCACAAAATCTGAAGTCAAGAAGACATCAACCAGTGGTCCAAGAAGTTCTTTTCAGACACCTATACTAATCTAGGCATCTGAACATGCAAAAACCTTAAATCCAAAAATTTTAAAAGAGGGTTCACAGGCTATCAGTATTACACAGTGCCAGAATGGGTCATTTTCGCAGGCTACCTTTGAGAAGAGTGTGAGAACCTCGCACTGGACTTAAAAGTAGAGTGCGAACACAAGGTGTTCTTGCAGGCCATTGTGGGGTTCAATGCGAGAAGGCATGAAACTAGGAAAAAATTTGGAAAAAGACAAAACTTTTGAAGGGACTTCTAGACCCGGGGAGTCTATCAGGGTGTCCTGAAGACTCAGACATTGATAGAAATGAAGAAAGGTAAGGCAAGGGCAAATGGCCAAGGAAAAACACCAAAAACCATGAAGAAAAGGGTTGCATCCCCAGTGGAGTCACCAATTTTGTTATCGGACAAATCGGTAGGTGCGGACACTAACAGATCTCCCTAGATCCACTTGGATCTAGAACAAAACGGGATAGGACATGACTCTTTCCCTAAGTTACGACCATTGAAATAGCTAGTAAGGAGGAACAAGTGACATACCTTTGTATCGCTTCCTTAGGTCTTTGTTTCTCCCACTTCGCTCTGGTGCTCTCGTGAGTTCAAGACCAAGACAACACAAACCAATCAAAGTGAATATAGCAAAATATATTCAATCGTCAACTTATGCGTATGATCAAGGAATTACACAATAAAGTAAGAATGACTTTATGGGAAAAGGACATGTTGTTGTATCATATTAATCGAAAGTATAAGATACAACCTGATCGCCTTGATGTCGCAAGCTTCCTTTCGGTGACTCTTGGTTCCAACACACACACTTGCTCGATCCTTGCATGAAGAAGATCCAATTCCTCTTGATAGACTTGCTAGAGTCTCCAAGATCCTGTTCAAGCTGGGTTCTTCACACAATTCCTTCACCAATTCTCCAATTAATCTTGCTTAACCTTTTCCATGAGAATCCTATCAATATATAGGAGAGGATGAGATAGTTACATGGATAAGAATGATCCCACCAAATCAGGGAAACTAGTAAAATGACAACCATTCGAATGCCAACCCATTCTCTAGAAGATCCCCTTCTAGAACCCTCGAGACTTCTTCTTTTTTCCAAGCTTGAGAACAAGTTCGTACCCTAGGTATAGAGAACAGTGCAAGAAGTTAGCGCCCTAGCTGAAGGTGGCCTACGAGAATGGGTCATTCTCACACCCTAGGCTATAAGGAGCCTGTGAACTCTCTTCAAAAATATGTTTTCTGGAAAGAGATGAATGTCACTTTTCTCAGGAGAAAGTTCTTGTTGGGAGCCTGAGTACACCATCAGAAATATACCATCAAGATGACCAAAATCATGGGTACGAGACCAATATTTGCAGGAAGAGATGGATATTAGCAAAGACGCGAACATGGATGTTGAGTCCTCACATTCAAAAGTCGCTCGATGTTGGTTGTGGAGCCTGATTATCTTCCTGATTCAGAGGTCTTGTGTTTTTCATTCATGTTTATACCCCATGAAGACTTTACACCCCAGAAGTATGTACACTATTCCATGCGGGGGAGTGCAGAGGGGGGGTACCCCCTCTGCGAGGTCCAGGGGGGCTATCCTCGGGCTGGGGGGTTCAGGGGCGAATCCCCCGAAGGAAAAATTTCCTTGTAAATGTATATTGTAATTTCATTGTAAATATAGACCATTCATTATAAGGTCACAGATCTAGCAGTAGAAATTATGTTAGGGTTTTTTTCCCTAGACGGAAACCCTTTGTTATGAGGGAAATTTATTGCAGCTATGAAAGATAGCGAGTATTGTATTCTGAGACGAGAGACTGTGAGAGAAAGAAGAGGAAGTTACAACGAGTTTGTTGTAGGTTGTATCCCTTCATATGCTAGATAATAATAAAGGAAGGACCTGGCAATTTCTCTGGTGGACGTAGCCCACACTGGGTGAACCACGTAAATCTGTGTCTCTATTGTATTGTGCATCTTTTTTGTTTTTTTTCCACACTTGTTTTATTTTATTGCTCCAGGGTCTTGTTTTTCTAACACTCGAGCCTGGATACCCGGGAAATGTATCCCCCAAGCCCTGGTTGTGCCCAAATATGTCATCAAAACCAACAAGATAGGGTAACAAACACAGTTCATGAGAGACCATGCTCTCATAGGAAAATTCCTAGGTCTCTGGCCCTTAGAAAAGGACCTAACTCGCTGGATCAAGGCGTGGTGGAACCCCAAGGGAGACTATGAGCTCCAGTTGATCTCCAAAGGTATCTTCAAAGTAATATTCTATAACCTGGAAGACAAGGACAAGATCTTTGAAGGGGGGCCATATTTCTACAATTCGGCTAGCCTCTACCTCCACTTCTGGACAGACTGTTTTTGCCCAGAAAAGGAAAACTTCGCATACGCATCGGTATGGTTTCACCTCTATTCTCTACCTCAAGAGTTATGGTTAGAAGAAATTTTACTGGGCATAGACAATACCCTGGGTAAATATGTCAAATCTTCTGAAACTACCAAACAAATAAAATACACCTCTTATGCAAGGATCTGTGTCTATATGAACATCTCCAAAGCTCTGCCAAGTACAGTTACCTTAGAATACCAAGACAAGGAATGGGCCCAAACCATATACTATGAACACATTCCTTTTAGATGTCGAAAATGCCCTGAACATGGACACCTTTTTAGAGACTGCCCTCTCAACACCCCCCCCAAAAAAGGGAAGCTAAAGAGAAAACAAAGGAAGCATTCACCCAGATGAAAAATTGAAGGAGACAAGCGCAGAAGAATCCCACTACCAACAACAGAAAAAAGAACCCAAATAATAATTATTTTGAAGCCCTCAACTGCCTCCCAGAGGCAGAAGAAGTGGAAAACCCCCACAAGGCCACGGAAATAGATTTGAGCAAGCACAAGGAAGACCAACCATCACAAGAGTATCAAACCCCAACAAACCAAGTGGAACCACATACTCACCCAGTCTCAAGGAAGGAACCAGAAAGAGAGGAAGACACATTCATGGAAATGGATGAGTAGGACCTAGCAAAAATTGACCTAGACAGGTTAGAAGAAGCACTCAACAAGAAGGATCTTCAAACCTTACCAAAGGACCAACTCAAGAAAGTTCACAAAGTGTTTCTGGACTCATCAACAGGGGCTACATCAAGGTTAGGGATCAACATAGACCCAAACCAAGATCCAATAAAACACCCAAAAGAAAACAAGCGACGAGGCAGAAAATCAGCTCATCAGCTAATAAAGGAAGTGGGAAATTGTATGATCAACTTGGGACAGATTCACAAGTTCTCAGAGATATCCTTTTCCCACCCACCTAATTTTTAACTATGAATATCCTCACCTAGAATATCAGAGGCCTAAATGGAAGATCCAAACAAAGGACTCTCTGAAACTATATCAAAATGGAAGATCCTGATATATTCTTGATACAAGAGGCAAAATGTGCAGGGCAAATTGCAAAAGATATCATCAAAATATGTTGGTGTAATTTTGAATCCTATCAAACAGACTCAAAAGGGGCTTCAGGAGGCCTAGCCATCCTATGGAATGCTACAATAGTCATCCTTGATCAAGGATTCTCCACTTAGTGCACCATCACAACGCACTACAAAGCCATCCGCTCTGACAAGGGAGGAATGATCATAAATGCCTATGGACTACAGAACAACTAAGACAAAGACCTTTTTCTTCAAAACCTGACTTACCTAGGTTCCTTAGTGGAGGGAAAGTGATGGATAATAGGGGGCAACTTCAACATGATTCTCACGTTGGAGGAGAAGTGAGGGGGAAAGAAGCACCTGGAGTAGGATAGCGCAAAATTCCAGGAACTCATAGAGAACCTCAAACTAGTAGACATCAAGAAAAACAATGGCACCTACACCTGGACCAACAAAATATCATGACACCACCAAATAGCATGCAGGATTGATCGCTTCCTCATCTCGGAAACTCTCCTCTTGTAAGGCCCCCTAGTAGACTCCAACATCCTCCTGAAGGCAGGTTCAGACCAATGGTCGATTCAGCTCTGGGTTGACACTATTGCCACCCCCAATCTTAAACCCTTCAGATTTGAAAAAATTTGGCTCTCCCATCCAAACTTCCAGGAGTTAGCTCGTCATTGGTGGAGCACTATGGAAACACAGATGGGTACAAAAATGTATTGCTTCCAACAAAAACTCAAACATTTTAAACAAAAGGTGCGCAAATGGAACAAAGAGGTCTTTGGGAATATTTTTAGGAGAGGAAATTACTGGAACAAAAACTAGAGAACCTCTAGGCACAATTCATTCAAGAATGATACACAATCACCCAACAACAGGAGGAAAGTGAAATCAAAAGGAAACTATAAGAAAGACACAAGCAAGAAGAGATCCCATGGAGAAAGAAATCTCGGGTTCAATGGCTCAATGAAGGAGAGAGGAACACCAAATTATTCCATCATTATATGATCCATATACGCCTTATCAATTGCATCACGAAGATAGATGACTCGCAAGGAAACACCCTATTAAATCATCAGGAAATAATTCATGAGCTGACAGACTTCTACAAGGATCTCCTCTTAGAACCCCAGGTAGATCGCACCTCAGCAATAGAGAGGATCAACCAAAACATCCAACTATAATCACCCAGGAACAGAATGAGACTCTCATGACACCAATAATGCAAGAAGAAGTGGATCAGTCTATTCAGGAGTTACCCACAGGAAAGGCTCCAGGTCCACATGGTTTCACAACAGACTTCTTCCACTCCTCTTGGCCAATGTTAAGGGAGGAAGTGTGGCAACTGGTGGAGGAATCATGCAGCTCATGCAAATTTCTTCCAGCACTAAATGCCACTTTCCTCACCCTAGTACCCAAAGAAGAAAGAGTCAAAAATCCAAGGAACTTCAGACCCATAGCTCTTTGCAACGTGATCTACAAAATCATCTCCAAGGTCATAGCTCTAAGACTCAAGCCAATTCTACCCTTCATCATCTCCAAGGAGAAATCAGGATATGTCGAAGGAAGGAAAATCATGGATAGTGTCATTCGTATCCATGAAATCATTCACTCTCTCAAAAGCACTCGCACTCGAGGTATTCTTCTAAAACTTTACCTTTCAAAATATTTTGACAAATTAAGTTGGCATTATATGAAAGCGCTCCTATCAGCTTTCAGTTTCAACAGGGATTGGGTCTCCTGGATAATGAACCTCATTTCCTCAACCTTCTTCTCAATCCTTGTCAATGGTGTCCCCTCTCAACCATTCTTCCCCTCAAGAGGGATAAGGCAAGGCGACCCTCTCTCCCCTTTTCTTTTTGTCATAATGGTTGAAGGACTAGGATGCTATATTAAGGCCTCAATTCAAAATGGATCCCTCCAAGGCATCCCTCTTCACGGATTACAACCGACAACCTCCCATAGCCAATTTTTCAATGACATGCTACTAATGAATACCCTCACCATGCAAGAAGTAATCAAACAAAGCTCCATCCTCTTTGATTTTAGTGAAGTCGTTGGCACCAACTTTAATCTGGCCAAATCACAGCTCTTCTTTTTCAATACTCATGTGGCAATCCAATATGACCTTTCTCAAATTCAAAATACCCCAGTCTGCACTCTACCCTTTCACTACCTGGGACTCCCTCTTTCTGACTCAACAGCCAAAAACATCTCCTGGGACTCTCTCCTACTCTCCATCACCAACCGTCTCAGTAACTGGACCTTTCTCTCCCTCAACCTTACAGCCAGAATCGTTCTCTTAAAGTTAGTCCTCCAAGCCATCCCATCTTACCTCTTCTCATCCCTAGCTTCCCCCCAATCAGTCATAAAGAAAATACAGAATATGAAAAGAAAATTTCTATGGCATGGACACAACCCAAACAAAAAATGGGCCTTAGTCAATAGGGACAAAGTCTGCAAGCCTAAATGTTCAGGTGGTCTGGGCCTCCGAGACCCTGGTATATTAAATAGCACCATGGGAGCAAGAATTTGGTGGAGATGGCTCAAAAATCCAACAGAGCTCTAAGAAAGACTCTGGAAATTCAAATATGCACCAAATTCAACTTATAAGAATGCAGGGGAAAACCCAGGGCTCCAACATCTGGAATCCGGCCTGGAAAAATCGACCAGTCATACAGGAACATGCTTTATGGGAAGTTTGCAATGGTCAGATTTCCCTATTCTGGATGGATTCCTGGCAGCAAATGCCACCCCTATGACTGGAAGAAAATTTAAAACCCTACAAAAATCACATTCAAGATCTTGTCCCTCTCAAAGTGGCATATCTGTGGACAGATACCCCCAGTGGTTCTCCCTGGAGAAGCTAGAAATCAATTCATTAGGAATGCCAAGTGGCAATGAACTGTGACCTACAACACTGGAAACAAGCTACAACTCAAAGGCGAATCAGGAAAAGCACAAACCTAGAAATTCTCAGATGGGGATACACACCTCATGGAAGATTCACACTCAAGGAGGGATACACTCTTTAAGAGAATTTCCATAACCTTTAGAAAGACAACATCTAGACAACAATATGGAAATAAAAACTCTGGCCCAAAATCTCTACTTTCCTATGGCTTCTACTACAGAACAAGATCTTAACCTGGGACAACCTCCAAAGACGAGGTTTCATTGGCCCCTCAATATTCCATCTCTGTCATATCTAGGATAAAACCATGGAGCACCTCCTAAATAATTGTCTACTCAGTGAGAAAATCTGGAACCAAGTCACTCAGCTCATGAGAAGAACCAAATGAGTTAAAAATAACATCATAAGCACCATCAAGGATTAGGGATCCAGTCCCTTCAAAATTCCTATCTTGAACAGAGTCTGGCAACTCTTACTAGGATTCATAGTGTGGCAACTATGGAAAGAGAGGAACAGGAGAATCTTCCATTCCCAACCATCTCCTCCTACCCTCCTCTGGAATACAATCCTCCTGCATCTCCAAGAAACTCTTCAGCTACATTTATGGATCAAGGAAGACTTCCCCACTAACCCAGGTGAGATCTCGATCCTCAAATCCTGGGGCTTATCATTTTCAAACTCCACCCTTCCTCAGTAGCCCCCTCTAATTCCAAAATCCCTCAATCCCTCTAAGTGGTTCCCCCCCCGCCAGGCTTCCATAAGGTCAATTTTGATGGTGCATCAAAAGGAAATCCAGGACAATCAGGATATGGATTGGTCATAAGAAACATCTTGGGCCAAATTCAAAGTCTCGCTACAAGAAATCTCGAATACGACACCAACAATTCAGTAGAATCTGGGGTCTCATCAAAGGGGTGAAAATGGATCTAGATCAAAACCTCACCTGTCTGATTATTGAAGGAGAATCCAAAATCATAATAGACTTGGCAACAAAAATCTTGAATGGCAGAGATCCAGGGAAAATCACTCCTAGCTGGCACCTCCTTGGCCCTCTTCACAGCTTCCAGGCTCTTCTCAGACCTTCTATAACTCCAACTCCCTCACACATTAGCCGAAGTGAAAATAAAGTTGCGGATAGACTGGACAATGCAAGGGTTAACTCGTTGCAGCAGATCATCCTCCAAGATCCTAGGCAGTCCCAAATCTCTCCCCTCTGGCTCCAATGTGAGGAGCTTTCCCAACTGGATGGCCCCAATATGGATGGGGTGCCACCTTTGTCTACCTAAAATTCCTTCCAAGTCATAAATGAACTGGGGTGAAAGGGAAACCATCACCATTAGCACAAATGATCAACAATCGACAAATGAGTTCAAGACCTCAGCAATCAGGAGTCGCGAGGTTGAAGATTGTTGTTTCTCAAAGTAGAGAAGTTGCGAAAAGAGAGAGGGTATCTGGACCATTGGTGCTAAAGGAGTTCTGAATCGTCGATATGGCCCCATTGATCTGATGCAAGAAAATTTCAGGAACTCGGCTATCAGGAGTCCGACGCATGAAAGAAGCTATTTCCCAAAGTCATGAAATCACGAAATGAGAAATCGTGATAAGAGAGAGCAGATCAGGACCATTGGTACCATAAGAGATCAGGACCGTCAATCCATTCCCATGGATCTGACGTGAGAAAAATTTGGGATCTCGGCTATCGAGAGTCCAAAGCATGAAGGCAGTGATTTCCCAAAGTCGCGAAATGCGAAATTGCGATAAGCGAAAACAGATCAAGACTGTTGGTACCAGAAGAGATCGGGACCGTTGATCTGGTCCCATGTATCTACGCGAGGAAATTTCGGGATCTCCGCTATCGGGAGTCCAAAGCATGACAATAGCTATTTCCCAAAGTCGCGAAATCATGAAATGTGAAATCATGATAAGCAAGAACAGATCAGGATCGTTGGTATCATAAGAGATCTAGACCATCGATCTGGTCCCATGGATTTGAGGCAAGCAAATATCAGGATCTCAGCTATCGAGAGTCCAAAGCTTGAAGGCAACATGGTACTAGAAGAGACCTGGAGCGTACACAGCAAAAAGTGAGAATATATCAAGAGAGTTGGTACTAGAAGAGATATGGATCATCGATCCGTTCCCATCGAACTGACGTGAGAAAATTTTGGGAACTCGGATATCGAGAGTCCGCAGCATGGTGGAAGTTGTATGCCCAATCCGTGAAGTCGTAAAACGCAAAATCGCGAAATGCGAAGTCGCGAAATGTGAGGGAAGATCTGGACTGTTGATCTCGAGGAAATCTAGACCATCAATCTGGTTCCGAAGGACTCCCTGATTGTATATTGGTGTAAGAATATAGGCTGCAGATATTTTTTGTAAGATTTCAGTTGGAATTAATATAAGGATGCACTTTTTATTCACAAAAAAAAAATATTATGAAAGTAATTATATCCTTGAAATTACAAGTCCTTGCATTAGTGCAAGGTATGAAGGTCTTATCATTATCAAACACTTATTTATTTATTTTTAGATTGTAGATCTCGGTCTGTATTAGTACAATGTATAAATTATTTTAAAAATGATTAAGATGATAATAAGTTATATAAGGAATACAAGTTGTATGTATTTTAAGATTTAGATATATGTCAAGAAAAAAATATATTAAAAATAATAAGCAATGTATTCTTTTTAAATTACATCTTTGGAATCTGCATAGTCAAATCTATGTGTGTGTAGTGTCATCAATGAGGGATTTGTGTAGCCTATACAAAAATAATGTGAAAAGTAGAGATATTTGGAGGTGTTCAAAAAAATGGAGGCTTTGGTGTATTTGTATCCCAAACCACTAGGTCTTTCATTCCAAATCTAAATTTTAAGAAACCAAGTTAGGGAACATGTGTTTTGAATTTCACAATCCAACCCAAATGTATTTGAGGGAAAGGAACACACAAGCATTATAAAGTGTGTGCACATTACTAATAAGGTGTGGGAATTACTAGAAATGTGTATGCATTCCTAATAACACGAAAACCTTGTAATTTTTAAACCTTTGAAGTGGCCAAAGAGTGGACCTTGGGACACATACGTACTGCTCAAAATCACCTAGTAGCACTAACAACGCCGCCCATAGGTAGGCTCATGAACAACACATTGAACTCGTGCATCTAAGGCCATGAACAACACCTTGAACCCACATAAAATATTGAACCAAGAACAACACCTTGAATGTAAATTCTAACCTTTTACAATATCTACTGCAAACTGATATTCATAAAAGAACAGAAAAGATACAATGGAAAATACAAACATTACACAGAGATTTTTCACCTGGAAACCCAAACCGGGAAAAACCAGCATATATTATATTCATACATTGTTTACATTGTTTACAATACAATATACATATAGGAGCCAGCGGCATCCAAAACCCTAACCCAATGACTTGGATTAGTCCAAAAACCTAATTCCTTAACCGAAAATAGAAAACCATCGACAAAAAACCATGTGCCGAAAAACCACCTAATATCATGTGGTCCCGGAAATATGTCGTCTCGGAAATATGTTGTCCCGGCGGAAATATGTCGTCCCGAAAAAAAATATTCGGGGGCGCTGCCCCCCTCTAACCCCCCTACGCACCCGGCATAGACGCTCAGACACTACTACTCGTGCAAATAATATAACACATACCCAACATTCTCCCACTTGTTGTTTTCTTTGCACACAGGGGGTTACAGGGTTACATAGTCAACAATCCAGGGCAGCAATGCCCATGGATGCTCTACACCA
>SNQJ01S0027748.1:4160-21886 GCA_010110895.2 Picea sitchensis
GGAAGAGGCCTACAACACTGTAGTCTACATTCATAACAAGAGTCGTCACAAGGTGTTGGGGAGGAAGACTCTTGAGGAGGTATTTACAAGGAGAATACTTGAGGTTGGACACTTCATGATATTTGGATGCCTATTTTATTGTCACGTCCCTTCGAAGAAGAGAACGAAACTCGAGGCCACTGCGGAGAAGGGGATCTTCATTAGATACAGCAAGACTTCCAAGGGTCAAGAGGGATGAGAAGTTCGAGGAGGACATAGCGTTGAGGAAGGCTCATGGGATTGTTCCAGCAGCAGCAGGGGATTAGGAGCTAGAGACTCATAAAACTGAGGATACACAGGTTATAGGTGCAGGTACATGTGCAGGTGCAGATGATCAGATTGCATATCAGGACAAGGCATAGGGGGCTCCTCCAGTGCAGGATACTCCTTCTACTACTAGGAGGAGGAAGACTGGATGGGAAGAGCGGACCTTGAGAGAGGCATAGGAGTACATGGGTGTTCCTAGGAATTATGTTAGGGAGAGTCGAGCACCACAGAGATTTTCTAGTTATATGGCTTTGATGAGCGAACTATTAGAGGCCTAGCCTTCCAACTTTGAGGAGGCATCACAGTAGAAGATTTTGAGAGATGTCATGGTGGAAGAGTATGCTTCCATCATGAAGAATGATGTATGGGATGTAGTGCCCCAGCCAAAGGGGAAATCGGTGATTGGCTCTGGATGGATCTACAATATCAAGCACATTGTGGATGGCAGTGTGGAGAAGTTCAAAGCCTGGTTTGTGGCTAAGGGGTTCTCTCAAAAGGAGGGAATAGATTATGATGAGACATTCGCCCCAGTGGCGATATACACTTCGATCAGGGTCGTGATCTCGATTGCAGCAGAGATGGGGTGGAAAATCCACCAAATGGACGTGAAGATGACCTTCCTTAATGGCATCATTGAGGAGGAGGTGTATATTGAGCAGCCAAAGGGTTTTGAGGTGCAAGGGAGAGATTCTCATGTTTGCAGGTTGAAGAGAGCCTTGTATGGGCTCAAGCAGGCTCCTAGGGCGTGGTACTCACAGATAGATAGTGACTTGCAGGGGATGGGCTTCACCAAGAGTGAGACAGAATCTAACCTCTACTACATCATAGTTGGAGGCGAGCCACTCATTCTTTTGTTGTATGTGGACAACATGTTTCTCATAGGTTCAGAGAGGCTCATAGAAGAGTGTAAGCAGGACCTAACTTCGGAGTATGAGATGAAGGATTTGGGGTTTATGCACTACTTTCTTGTGTTAGAGGTGTGGTAGAGAGATGGTCATACTTTCCTTGGACAAGGGAAGTATGCAGTGGAGATTCTGAAGAGA
Organism: Picea sitchensis; assembly: GCA_010110895.2. Classification (NCBI taxonomy): domain Eukaryota; kingdom Viridiplantae; phylum Streptophyta; class Pinopsida; order Pinales; family Pinaceae; genus Picea; species Picea sitchensis. The sequence goes on from SNQJ01S0027748.1 coordinate 5,510, forward strand.
TTCAGTATGCGGGACTGTAGGCCTATGTCTACACCCATGGTGACCAACTGGAAGAAGATTGATGCTTCCAAATCAGAGGTAGTAGACCCTACTCTTTATAGACAATTGATTGGCTCTCTGATGCATCTAGTCAACACTAGACCAAATATAGGTTTTGTGGTTAACAAACTCAGTCAGTTCATGGTTGAGTCGAGGAGAAGCATGGTTCTGAGATAATTGTGTGGAAAAATTGAGTATGGGTTGAGTTATATCCAGGGGTGAAGATGACAGGATTTACAAATGCATATTGGGCAGGCAGCACAGTGGAAAGGAAGAGTACTTCAAGTTGTTGTTTCAGCTTGTGATCAGGAGGTGTTTCCTTGTTCGGGATGAAGCAGAAGTTAGTGGCATTGAGCTCTGCTGGGGTAGAGTACATGGAAGCTAGTTTAGCAGCAAGTGAGGCCATTTGGCTTCGTAAACTGCTCATGGGTTTGTTTGGCCATGATTTGGATGCAACTATCATTCACTATGACAATCATAGTTGCATCAAGCTCTCTCAAAATCCAGTGTTTCATGACAAATCCAAACACATTGAGATCAATTTTCATTTCATCAGGGACTGTGTGCAGAAAGGAAAAGTGAAGCTATAATATGTGTTTATAAGTGAGCCAGTTGCAGACATTCTCACGAAGGCCTTGATGAAAGGCAAGTTTGTTTTCTTCAGGGATTAGTTGGAGTGGTGCAAAACACCTTCCTCGCTAAAAGGGAGTGTTAAATTTGTACCTTGGAAGGTGTCTCAACATTGGCCTAGGTGTCCATGCATGTTGAATGACACATTAATTAATACCCAGATCATCATTTTATTTTTATCCTAAGTTTTGACTTAGGAAAAGCATAAAATTAGTCAAAAAAAATTATTGGCTTTATTTGCTCAGATTTCCTAAGTTTATGACTCAAGGAAATTAAATTTTCACTTAAAGTGAATTTATTGGAATCTTCTAGAAAACTCATGAGAGGGGGAAATGAGTAAAGTGAAAAAGATAAAAAAAAATAGGTTGGGGCAAGGGTGAGGACACACACATTGAGCTGAGAGATGAAGAGGGCGATTTGGCTGAGGAAGAGGGTGAATTTTCACAGGCCGAGTTTGTCGGGCTATAAGAAAATTCTGAATTAGTTGTTGTAATTATTTTCTTCCTCTTAAGCCAATAAAATCCCCTCTTTGTTGGTTTTCTCCACACTGGGGTTTCCAGGGTAATTTCTGGTGTTAGTGTTTTTATGTTCTTGATTTTTGTTGCTTCTATTATGCATTTAAAGTTAAGAAACTCAGTTGTATTTTTTGTTGCATAGTTCAGAATTTTATTCTTGGTTTAATATAAATTTCTAGGTATAAAAACTATTGGCAAATAAAATCAGATTGTTGGGTTTTAAGAAAAATAACATTTTTTACATAAGTCTCCAAGCTCTCACCTTTGGAATCTTCTCGACCTATGTTGAGTGTCATTTCTTACCCTTCATTACTCATAGTTGTGTTAACTTCACTTCCTGGTCCTCGTGGTCATGTTCTTTATGAGAAGACCTAATTATTATTCGTTTTCTACTCCTCTATAGGCCTTGCAGCAATGCTTGTCCAATGTTTCAATATTCATTGCAAGTGTTTACCATATAAGTCCTTCACCAAGTTTTCTAAACTTGGGCTCTAATATCGTATGATCCAGTAGGCTTATGGCTTGTCTATCTCATCAACACGAATGCTTACTATGAAAGTAAAATTGTCATATCTCCACAATTTTCTCAACTAAGTTCAAGCTTTGATTCTCCATTCAAATTTGGTTTCAAGACTCATTTACTTGTTTATGGTGCCAATATCATAGTGCAGCAGATGACTCAAGTGAAATTTTATTCCTATAATTTAGTTCCCTCAATTCCAACATGCCAACATAACTAATATAAATATGAGTATTTGCCCGTACACTCTATAAAACACCCACGCCAAGGACCAAAGTTTGGTCTCCAAATCATATGCTAGTGTACTAACATAATTAACAAGTAATCGAACGAATTGCCAAGCCAACTATACCACTATACCATCAATTTAACAATAGTGTTGTACCTGCATAGATACACATTGCGCAAGCATAATCTTCATGCCAATGATCAAGCAACTAAAATTGGACTATAACTATGAAACCACGATCCCAATGAAAAGGAAATGAGATGTGAATGGCAACTAGCAATCCAATTGACAAGGTGTACTATTGCGAGGGCGTTTATATACAGTTCACACGGTCCAAGCTCTAATATTTTAATTCAGTGCTCTACCTTTCACCTTGCTCAAAAAAATCGAAGCCGCAGATGCAAACACCTTTGTAGAATGACAACAAGGTGTGTATGGTATAATTAACACATCGAGACATAAGAGCCAGAAGAAGCGAATATAACTACACTGGTATGAACTAATTATCTTGGCTCAACAACACAAGGATGTAGCTATGATGAATACAGAATTCTAGGACAAGAATCGACGATGAAGTTTCCCCATTTTATTGTCTACATATTTATTGCGGTGGGGTATTGGAAAAAGGGGTAAATATTTGATTGTGTATGGATCATTGCAACGAGGGTTACACATTAACTGTGTAACTTCTACAAAACCAACCATAGGAATTTATGTTGTTTCCTATGTATTCTATGCATTGTATTTTGGAATACATTCGCAGGCTTCCCCGAGAACTCAAACATGACACTGGGATTCAATCCCCCACAGTTATGGCACCCTCCTTGTGTAAGCATATGGTTAGGGATGACTTTTGTAAGTCGCAAAGTAGCTTTGTTTGTAGGGTTAAAATATATTCACTGGAAAATATTCCACTTGCCTCCATAAAGAGGGAAGGGAAAACTTCTTTAAAAAGCATTATTATACACTATTTGCCTAGGGAAACCTTGCAACAAAATTCAGGAGATGTTTTTTCATATTTGTAGGTGGCATCCTTAATAAACATGTTAGATCAACTAGATACTTGCTAGAAACTAGCCAAATACCCAACAATATTAGGGATAATTAATAAAGCTAACTCCTTGTATTAAAATACCACCATACATATGTGTTAGAATGTATTGGTTTACAAGAATTTCAAATCATTAGATAGATAAATCTTTCTCAAATGAACAAAAAGTTAGAAACATAGAAGATTATTCAAGTGTCTCAAGTATCGAGAAAAGAGAAGTAGATGTTGATGTTATCTCAAATAAGGACCTTTACAACAATACTCGTTCTAGTTAGGATCGGGATGTAAGCAATGACAAAGGAGATATGGCACAATCTTCATTGCAAAGAATGGAAGAAATAAATGAAGTTAAAGCCTCTGAATCCATAGCACATGTTGTCAATTTTCCATAACATCTTGGCTCAAATTGGTTGAAGGACAGTAACTTTGGCTTTACCACTTCTATTCCTAATACTTGAGCTTTCTAGCATAGTGAACTCCCAACTGTGCAACAACTCAATGGATCAACATCAATGGATGTTGTTAATGGGAGTACAAGTCACGTTGGTGTTACTCAATATACTTTTGTTAGCAAGAATCCTCCATTCATTTTCCTTTGAAATCAATTCTACAATGATATGGAGAAAGCAAAGATGATGGAGAAGGCGAGGATGAACATCATGCATCAAAGAGACCAAAAGAACATGAATTAGTTGTTGAAGAGAAGAAAAGGACTAGGGCTACTAAGGAGGAAACACAATTTAAACATGCTCTGAGCCCTTATGGTAAGAACTCCCATGTCCTCCCAATGGTTTCTCAAGATTGCAATTACTATAGCACCTCCCGCTCAAGAAGAAAGGTAGACATGGGCGTTGAAATAGAGCAAGCACCAAAATGGGCACTTCCTCTCATGAAGGTGAAAGAAGAGATGATGAAGAAAGTCCAAGAAACCACAACACCTTAATTCAACAATGCATTGCTCAATTTACATGATTTTAGCTAGGAGGATAAGAAGAAATCGTTGGTAATGAGATCAACCTGACCTAAGGGAGAGAGAAAAGAGAATATGGAGGCTTCTTTTCTAATTCTTGATGTGTGTGATATGTTTGCCACTAATGCAGTCAAGTTGCATGAAACCACTATCCAAGTAGACAAGTCAAAAGTGGAAGAACAAAGTAAATTGATAATACAACGTAAAAGACATTAAAACACACTCTGTTGAGTTTCAAGAATTTATGGGTGTACCTCTATCAAAGTCGTCGTACATAATCCATACTTTCCTTAAGGCCTCCAAAAGAGCTTGCACCACACCATGTTGAGTCAAAAACCTAGATTCAAATTTAATTGCCAAGAACAACCCTAAGGACCATGAAAGAAGTAATTAACAAAGAAAATTTACTTATTAACAAAGAAAAAGGACCATGAGAGAAGTAATTAACAAAGAAACTTTACTTAAGGATGNTAAATGGGTAATTAGATATAATAAATGTAAGAGGACTTCTTAGAAGGTTCTACTTCTAGAAGATTCCTCCTCTAGAATGTTCTTAAGTGATGGTAGCACTATATAAAGGGATTCAAGCAATGTAATGAGACATGAAGAGAATTAGTGTATTTGGAGCGATAGCTCAATAGGAGGATGCCCCCTCGAAGAGGCAAGTGAACAGGAGAGGATCCCTTCCATAATAAGATCCATTGTAGGGTGTTGCCCTACCTCAAGGGTTTCTATAATAAAGTTGTGGTTTTATGTATGGTTTCATATATCTTGTGTGGTGATTGTATTCAGATATCTTTGGATCTATTGTGATATTTTGTATTCAAGTCTTTGGTTCTTAACAGACTTTCTATTTGTGGTAGTTGACAGGTTTAGAAAAGTGTGCATTCTCATGCCTTGTATAAATACCATCAGTGGGAAAGAAGCAACAAACAAGTTCTTTGAACATGTATGGGTTCACTTTGGGATACCAAGGAGCATCATCGCAGATGCATATACCATATTTCTCAATGTATTTTGGACTACATTGTGGGAGAATATGGACACTAAGTTGAAGAGGTCTACAACATTCCACCCATAGATAGAAGGGCAGACAAAAGTAGTCAACAAGACTTTGGTGTAGCTTTTGAGGGGTTACAATCAAAAGCATCTGGAGACCTGGGATGGAAATCTAATCTATATATAACACTCTTATAACATAGTAATCCACACTTCTACTGGTAAGTCACCTTTTGAAACTTGCTTTGGGTTTTTCAACCTTGTTAACCTTTAGATTTTCACCCTTAAAAATCTTGAGGGTTAAGAGCCAGCATACACTATCTAGGCTGGCATTTAGAGATTTTCTCAAAGTTGTAACACTTGTGTGAGACAGAGGTTGGTTCCCATCAGAAACAGGTACAAGATTGGTATATGGTTGTTTTTGTTTTAGAGATAGAGCTAACACGATTTCATAGGATTTGAGAGAGATTTCCATATACAACAAATGACCCTACTTTTTAGGAGACAATGATTGGAGACTCATTTGAAAGTATTGAGCATACATAGTTGGTCCTTGCATAATATTGATCCCGATGGCATTTTTCCAGGGCGACATGCAAGTACTTTCTATTTTTAGTAGGTTGAGTTCCATGCCTTAGATAAATATTTTGAGTGTGCAGTATCGATCCTTGAGACATTTTGAGTCGTTTGTACCTTTTTCTATTTTTAGCAGGTGGAGCACTAGGGCTTTCATGTCGATTCTGATCACATATTTGGAATCCACTCAAAAGTTGAATCTGATGAGTATGATATCGTTGACATGTGAAGACATTTTATTTTTAGCAGTGTATATTTTTAGACATATGACACATGGTGGTGTTCTCCTAGTCATCCTCAACATTTTTTTACAGTTTCCTATTTTTTAGGAGCCACACCTCATTTTTAGTAGTTTCTATTTATATTGGGGGTGGTTGGGTCCAAAGGTGACAAGTGGTAGGGTCAAATTATGACATGTGGTGGTGATTCAATGTGACATGTGGCATATACTTGGCATCATTTAATGAGGGGCACACTTTCCAAGGTAAAGTCATTAAAGTGAAGAGTTAATTAATTAAAAGGGGTGTATGGATGAGGTGGCAATCTCATGGAGATGATTGCACCAATCAAGGATTAATTCTCTCACCTAAATTTTTCGCACTTGTCATTAACTCACTTTCCATGCAAATTAATTTCATTAACTCCCTTTTATTTCCTCTTAAACACTAAATCCCTAAAATTTAGGGCAAATCCTCTCTCTTGAGCTAGCGCATGACTCCTAACATCAATTTTGGCATGAATACATGTGTTAGTTAGATTTTTCCTTCCTCCATGCACCTAAGCCCTCCTTAAAACACCAAAGCACATTCCCCTTCTCTCATTATCTCCTTCTTTATTCATGAATCTGCCCCTCACTTCCTCTCTTTCACTCACACATGTGACACTTTTCTCCTTTCCTTTTGGCCTCGACACCACCTCCCATACATCATTCTTCATAATGAAGGCATATTCCTCCATCGTGGCCTCCTACCACACTCCATGTTGTGCAGCTTGCTCATAAGTGGAATGCTCTACATGAATGAGTTGTGTCATTAATTCCATGTACCCAAGTCTCTCTAGTGGTTTACTTCATCTAAAATCTCTCTCTGGAAGTCTTGCCAACCTGAAATCACTGATTTTGGATTTATACCACTTAGGTCGTGGCATAGATTATGCTCATGTAGAAATGCATCACGTTTCTCCTCCTCATCATCATCTCACTCCCAATGATCATGTCCAACTGTCTCCCTCTCAAAACTTGTACCTGTACCTGTACCTGTACCTTGTGTCTGACTCTATGATCCAGTGCTCTAACTTTGTACCTCCTCAGCTTTACTCCTTAATCATGTTCCTATTGGTCATGTTCCTGCAAGTCTCTATACCTCCTCAATGCACGCTCCTCCTCAAATTGTACATCCCTACACACTATGTTATTTCTACATGTTGGCACAAAGATCTTGTAGGCTTTGGAAGCCTCTCTATATACAACAAACAACCCCTTATATATTGTGGGTTCTAGCTTTGTCCTCTTCTCTGAAGGGACATGACAGTAACATTTGTTGCCCCAGATGCGAAGATGACTCACATCTGGTTTGGTACATGTAAATACCGCCTCATGTGTCAAATTCCCCAAAATTGTGTGGGGACTCCTGTTCTAAATATAAACAATCATGTGACTATCCTCTGCCCATAAAAACGATGTCAAACCCTGATCATGTATCATTACACATGATTCTCCAACTATGGTCCTGTTCTTTTTCTCGACCACTCCATTATGTTGAGGATTGTAAGGAACAATGAGTTCCTTATTGATCCTCACTGCTGCACAATAATCCAGAAATGCCTTGGAGGTGTACTCACCCCTGTTGTTGCATCTGAACACCCGAATCTTCCTGCCAGACTGGTTCTCAACTAGAGCTATGACCTCCTGAAATCTGTCGAAGTCTTCATCCTTAACCTTCAGGAAGTATATCCAGGTTTTCCTGGAGTAGTCATCAATGAATATAACAAAATATTCTAAGCCACTCACTGACTCCACACTCATCGGACCACATATGTGAACTTAGGAAACCTTGTGATTTCCTATCTTAAGTTCCCCAACACACCAAAGTGTATGTGCACCATCCTCCTGTGCCATAACTCTCTCATGTCTGTGGTTGTACTAACTAATTCTCTCTCTGGTTGAAACTGAAGCTTGTACACCTTCTCTTCTCGAACCCCAATCATTATGTCCATATTCTCACTTGACCCTATTAGCATGACGAACATCCTTCCCTTATGGAAGCTGAACTCATACCCTTTATCCTCAAGAGTAGAGACTGAGATGAGGTTCTTTTTCAACCCCGAAACATATAGTACGTCATCAAACCGGAGTGGTTTACCCGACTCCCTCTGAAACAAAACTGTACCAACCCCTTGCGCTTTGTAGCACCTTCCATATCCAAGATCTATAACCAAATTCACACCTCCCTCTTGTATCCTAGTGAAAAATGCCTTGTGCTCTGTCATATGAAAAGATGCTCCACTATCCACAAACCACATGTTTGAGACTGTTGCACTAGACATACAAGCTATGAAGCATAAATCCTCCTCAAAGATTTTGGCAAACTCATCCACTCTTGTTGAAGTTGCCATTTGTGGTTGGTTCTTCTTCTTCTTCTCTGGACATTGTGAGGAAAAGTGTCCCATCTTGTGACACTAGAAAAGATTTTACTTTTGAAAAGTCAATGTTCTTCTTTACACCCTTCTTTTTCTTTTGCTTTCCCTTTCCTTTGCTCACAAGAGCCAAGCATTCTTCATCCAAAATCTGTGGTGAAGATGAATATCCACTAGGCTGACCAAGTCTAATCTCCTCCTATACAAAATCATCTCATAATCATTTCCAATCAGGGATTTTCTCCTGAGCTACAACTCCATGCATGAACACATCCCATGACTTCAAAAATCCATTTAGTGCCACATGTACCAACTCAGACTCTTCAATTTTCTCACCTACTGTGCCTAGCTCATCCCTAATCTATGTAATTTGAGTAAGGTAGTGAACCACACCTTCCTCTTTATCCATCTTAGTACTTCTCATTCTTTCCCTAAACACCATCACCATGTTTTCATTTTTACTCTGGTAAAGGTTATTCAAGGCAACCCACATCTCCTGAACGGACTTTTTCCCTGGGAGGTGATGAATTATGTGATCCTTTACCCCATCAAGGAGTATTCTCTGGGCTTTATCCTCACCCTTCTTCCAGGTCACAAATGCATTTTCATCTGTGGGAGTTGTCGCCTTATCATCAACATGGTCAAGGACATCATTGACATCCAAAACCATAGTGACCTTTTCCTTCTAGGTGACAAAGTTTTGAGCACCCTAAAGTTTATCCTCCATTCTCAAGGTCATGGCCATTTATGAAAATGATTTTGTGCTGCACTATACCCTTATGTTTTGTAGATCTGAACTCCGCTAATGCAAATCTATGTTTTCCTTTGCAAATCTACACTTTTATTTTGTAGATCCGGATTTTTGTGATGCAGATATGAACTTCTATGTTGCAGATATGAACTTATCTATTGTAAATCTGAACTTATATATTGTAGATATGAACTTATGTGTTAAAGATATGAACTTATCTGTTGCATATCTAAACTTATCTATGCATATCTGAACTTATTTGTTGCAAATCTGAATTTCCGTGTTGGAGATCTGAACTTATCTGTTGCAAATCTGAACTTATCTGCTACAAATCTGAAGTTTTGTGTTGCATATATGAATGTAATGTTGCTTCTTCAACAATCCTGCTCTGATACCATGTGAATTTTATTCAAACCCATTTCACTAAATCAATTAATTTTTCTGTTAACTGATTCTGTCAGGTTTTCGTCACAAATAAATAATACACAACATAAAATAATAACCAGGAACTTAACAGTAAAAGACAACAACAATTACATCACACATACACAAGTAATTTTTGGACAATTCGTCCTTGGAAAAACCCTGGAGGGAAAACCAGTGAAGTAGATTTGTATTTTATTATTATTGAGTAGGAAAATATAGAGATATCTTACAATAAAATCATCCCAACCAAATACAAAACCTCCTCAACAAATGTATTCCACCCTTCTGCAAATTCTCCTGATAAAATTTGTATGAAAATACCTCTAGAATGCTAAATATGTGTGCAAATATCAATGTAGAAGCCTCCTCTCTCTCCATACAAACTCTCTCTCCAAACCCTCAAGAAATTCTCCTCTTTCTCTCTTCATAAAATTGTCTCTCTTTTGTGCATAATGCACCCCTCTCCAAGTTGATCTCCTTTTTACTCAATGAGCAAGTGATAAACCCTATCTCCAAAAGTATGGAGGGCCAAGATTGATCCACATACACCTTATGAGATCAATGGTCAAGATTAGAATACCAAAACTTAAATTATTTCTCACTTTAAGTTTATAAAAAGTACTCATTAAGTCAACATTAAAATATAACCCATTTAATGTACTTTTTCCTATGTACAATTTTAAGAAAAAGATTAACCCATCAACTTGGATAAGTTTCATTGTCCTCATCCATGCTAGGATGCCATGAATGGTGAATACCCTCCTTGCTATCCAATATCAACACTTATTCCTTTAGAATAAAAGGTTACATGCCTAACCTTGGTTTACGCCTAAGACACAATTGAAATCATACCCTCTTACTTACACAAGAGCAACCCTGTAGCCAATTTAACTTACACCTACATGACCANCTATCCAATATCAACACTTATTCCTTTAGAATAAAAGGTTACATGCCTAACCTTGGTTTACGCCTAAGACACAATTGAAATCATACCCTCTTACTTACACAAGAGCAACCCTGTAGCCAATTTAACTTACACCTACATGACCAACAACCCCAAACATTTCTAAAGATTCAAGATTAGAGATTATTTTTTACTGCATTAGAACATGCCTTATTTATTAGATTTATAGTAGGAAAAACCCTAAAGAAAGGCACCAAAAAATGGTTACAAATTTATGCAGATCATTGGCTACAAAATCTGCGAATACCAAGATTTTGTTACAAGACGACTACCAATCAACCTTCATTCAGTCTTCAGTTGATTGCCACATGACCACATGTCGACCTCCTATCGAATGACCTTTCGAATTGCCGTTAATCCACCTCGACTGTGACTTTTCCTACCGATCCACATCGAATCAACTTTTACTACAAAGAATATAACAACCCAACATTCTCCCACTTGTTGCCTTATTTTCTAAACCAAGAGTTTTCTGAATGTTTGTTAACAGACCCAAGGAAACGATACCCATTTCCTCTCTACACCAAGAGAAATTCACAATTCTCACAGACTTGGTCAAAGATTTTGTTATGTTTTCCAATTCTCACAGACAGCATGATATTCCTTACGGTCTCAACCAATATTGGGCGAACACAGGTCTTCAACATTGCAACAATGTAAAACAATGTATAGAACAAAGTTTTGGAGGGTTTAAATGACCATTCAAGCATGAAAAATAAGAAAATAATGTCATACGGGTGTTTCAAATCATGCCAGCACATTTCACATGTGCGGGTTTAAAAGCATGGGGTCCATAGTATCGATGCTTCGATGTCTTTCCATCATTGGTGTATCGACGAAGGAAGAAGTTCTTTCTTCATCGACGTATCAACAAGGAAAGGAAAAATTTTGTCCATGTATCAGCTTCGAAGAAAGTTTTTGGACCACCAACGTATCAGCAAGGAAAGAGGATCTTTCACCAGTGTATTAGCGAAGTAAGATCTTTCTCTGTCATTTCGACGATGGAAAAGGATCTTGGACCACCGGTGTATTGCACAAGGAAAGGAAATCTTTCGCCAACATATCGGTGAGGGAAGAATATCTTTCACCGGTGTATTGGTGTTGAGGAGATATCTTGGACCATCAACGTATCAACGAGGAAAGAGGATCTTTCATCAGCATATCGATGTCAAAGAAAGATCTTAGATCGCCAACATATCGGTGAGGAAAGCGGATCTTTTGTTGGTGTATCGATGAAGGAAGAATATCTTTCTCCGTCATTATAACGATGGAAAAAGATCTTGGATCGTCAAAATATTGGCGAGGAAAGAGGATCTGGTGTATAGGTGAAGGAAAATCTTTCTCCATCATTATGACGATGTACCAGTCAAATAACCAAAGTTGTACCAGTGAAGGAAAATCTTTCTCCATCATTATTACGATGTACCAAGTTGTACCAGTCAAATAACCAAAGTGGAAAGATGTTGCTCAGGGAGAAACTCAAAAGAACTAAGATGGCCAGAGATGATTATGTTGCTACATATCTCACCAAGTTCACTCAAATCATAGATGAGCTAGCAGCAGTTGCGGAGACCGTGGATGAGACTAAGTTGGTGAGGACAACCTTGAATGGCTTCACCAAGCAATGGGACGTGTTTGTCTGAGTGGTAGCAAGAAAGAAGCTTCCCGACTAGGAGAGGTTGTAGGACGACTTCACTCAGGGAGAGCTGCAAGGTGGGTATTCACAGGCCAACCAGCTAAAGACTGAAGATGAGGAGAACCTTGCCTTCGTTGGAAAGGGAAAGTTCAGAGGGAAGAAAGGACCTAGTCGGGGTCAGACTTCAAAAGGTGAAAAGAAGAAATATTTCAGCAAAATCAAATGTTTTGTCTGTCACAAACCAGGACACTTTGCTAGTCAATTCCAAAACAAGAAGAAGCACAACAAGAAGTCACACATGGCAGCATCAGCTTTAGCTGAAGTTGATAAGTTTGCATCTAGATTTGAGAGTGAGTTCTCACTCACTACATGTCTCTCTAGTTTAGCTAGTTCATACATATGGTACATAGACAGTGGCACCTCTAGTCACATGATTGGAGTGCGGGAGTACTTCTCCAGTTTGAAGGAGGAGGAAATGGATCTTGTTACTGAGACAGGCAATAATTCCAAGTGTCGGGAAGCAGGCCATGGGACAGTGACATTTCAAAGGAAGTCTGGGAATCCACTTATGGTGAGATATGTGTTACATGTTTCGGGGATGACGAAGAACCTGATATCAGTTTCAGCCTTGGAGGATAGGGGCTATGTGGTCTCATTTCAAGATGGGAGAGTGTACATTAGACCCAAGGACTCCAAAACTGCTAAAGTGATTGGAGTCAGAAGGGAGAAGTTGTATAGGCTTCAGTTTGAGCCAACTCAAGCATTGATGAGTAGTGCATGTGACATGGAAGAGTTGTAGCATAGGAGGATGGTGCACTTGCGTAATGGAGCACTCAAAGTGCTCAAGGATATAGTGACAGGACTTCCAGATTTCAACACAGAGCATCATGAGGTATGCAAGGGATGTGTTATGGGGAAGTATACCAAGATAATTGTCCCAAACAGTGACAGCAAGACAGGAGGCATTCTTGATTTGATACACTCAGACGTATGCAGGCCCATGTCATCACCATCCTTGATTGGGTACAAGTATTACGTCACCTTCATCGATGACCATTCCAGGAATATCTGGATCTATTTCATGAGGACCAAGGACAAGCTTCTTAGCCGTTTCCAAGAGTTCAAAGCTCTTGTGGAGAACCAGATAGGTAGAAAGATCAAGACATTGAGATATGACAATGGAGGGGAGTAAACCTCAAAGGCCTTCAAGGATTTCTGTGCAGATGCTAGGATAAAGAGGGAGTTTATTGTTTCATACAACCCACAACAGAACGGGGTGGCAGAAAGGAAGAACGAGGCCATTGTTGGGGCTGCAAAATCTATGTTGTATGATCAGGATCTGCCTATATTCTTGTGGGAAGAGGCCTACAACACTGTAGTCTACATTCATAACAAGAGTCGTCACAAGGTGTTGGGGAGGAAGACTCTTGAGGAGGTATTTACAAGGAGAATACTTGAGGTTGGACACTTCATGATATTTGGATGCCTATTTTATTGTCACGTCCCTTCGAAGAAGAGAACGAAACTCGAGGCCACTGCGGAGAAGGGGATCTTCATTAGATACAGCAAGACTTCCAAGGGTCAAGAGGGATGAGAAGTTCGAGGAGGACATAGCGTTGAGGAAGGCTCATGGGATTGTTCCAGCAGCAGCAGGGGATTAGGAGCTAGAGACTCATAAAACTGAGGATACACAGGTTATAGGTGCAGGTACATGTGCAGGTGCAGATGATCAGATTGCATATCAGGACAAGGCATAGGGGGCTCCTCCAGTGCAGGATACTCCTTCTACTACTAGGAGGAGGAAGACTGGATGGGAAGAGCGGACCTTGAGAGAGGCATAGGAGTACATGGGTGTTCCTAGGAATTATGTTAGGGAGAGTCGAGCACCACAGAGATTTTCTAGTTATATGGCTTTGATGAGCGAACTATTAGAGGCCTAGCCTTCCAACTTTGAGGAGGCATCACAGTAGAAGATTTTGAGAGATGTCATGGTGGAAGAGTATGCTTCCATCATGAAGAATGATGTATGGGATGTAGTGCCCCAGCCAAAGGGGAAATCNGGAAGAGGCCTACAACACTGTAGTCTACATTCATAACAAGAGTCGTCACAAGGTGTTGGGGAGGAAGACTCTTGAGGAGGTATTTACAAGGAGAATACTTGAGGTTGGACACTTCATGATATTTGGATGCCTATTTTATTGTCACGTCCCTTCGAAGAAGAGAACGAAACTCGAGGCCACTGCGGAGAAGGGGATCTTCATTAGATACAGCAAGACTTCCAAGGGTCAAGAGGGATGAGAAGTTCGAGGAGGACATAGCGTTGAGGAAGGCTCATGGGATTGTTCCAGCAGCAGCAGGGGATTAGGAGCTAGAGACTCATAAAACTGAGGATACACAGGTTATAGGTGCAGGTACATGTGCAGGTGCAGATGATCAGATTGCATATCAGGACAAGGCATAGGGGGCTCCTCCAGTGCAGGATACTCCTTCTACTACTAGGAGGAGGAAGACTGGATGGGAAGAGCGGACCTTGAGAGAGGCATAGGAGTACATGGGTGTTCCTAGGAATTATGTTAGGGAGAGTCGAGCACCACAGAGATTTTCTAGTTATATGGCTTTGATGAGCGAACTATTAGAGGCCTAGCCTTCCAACTTTGAGGAGGCATCACAGTAGAAGATTTTGAGAGATGTCATGGTGGAAGAGTATGCTTCCATCATGAAGAATGATGTATGGGATGTAGTGCCCCAGCCAAAGGGGAAATCAGTGATTGGCTCTGGATGGATCTACAAGATCAAGCACGTTGTGGATGGTAGTGTGGAGAAGTTCAAAGCTTGGTTTGTGGCTAAGGGGTTCTCTCAGAAGGAGGGAATAGATTATGATGAGATATTCGCCCCAGTGGCGATATACACTTCGATCAGGGTCGTGATCTCGATTGCAGCAGAGATGGGGTGGAAAATCTACCAAATGGACGTGAAGATGACCTTCCTTAATGGAATCATTGAGGAGGAGGTGTATATTGAGCAGCCAAAGGGTTTTGAGGTGCAGGGGAGAGATTCTCATGTTTGCAGGTTGAAGAGAGCCTTGTATGGGCTCAAGCAGGCTCCTAGGGCGTGGTACTCACAGATAGATAGTGACTTGCAGGGGATGGGCTTCACCAAGAGTGAGATAGAAGCTAACCTCTACTACATCATAGTTGGAGGCAAGCCACTCATTCTTTTGTTGTATGTGGACGACCTGTTTCTCATAGGTTCAGAGAGGCTCATAGTAGAGTGTAAGCAAGACCTAACTTTGAAGTATGAGATGAAGGATTTGGGGTTTATGCACTACTTTCTTGTGTTAGAGGTGTGGTAGAGAGATGGTCATACTTTCCTTGGACAAGGGAAGTATGCAGTGGAGATTCTGAAGAGATTCTGTATGCGGGACTGGAGGCCTATGTCTACACCCATGGTGACCAACTGGAAGAAGATTGATACTTCCAAATCAGAGGTAGTGGACCCTACTCTTTATAGACAATTGATTGGCTCTCTGATGCATCTAATCAACACTAGACCAGATATAGGTTTTGTGGTTAACGAACTCAGTCAGTTCATGGTTGAGTCGAGGAGAAGCATGGTTCTGAGATAATTGTGTGGAAAAATTGAGTATGGGTTGAGTTATATCCAGGGGTGAAGCTGACAGGATTTACAAATGCATATTGGGCAGGCAGCACAGTGGAAAGGAAGAGTACTTCAAGTTGTTGTTTCAGCTTGTGATCAGGAGGTGTTTCCTTGTTCGGGATGAAGTAGAAGTTAGTGGCATTGAGCTCTGCTGTGGTAGAGTACATGGAAGCTAGTTTAGCAGCAAGTGAGGCCATTTGGCTTCGTAAACTGCTCATGGGTTTGTTTGGCCATGATTTGGATGCAACTATCATTCACTATGACAATCAAAGTTGCATCAAGCTCTCTCAAAATCCAGTGTTTCATGACAAATCCAAACACATTGAGATCATTTTTCATTTCATCAGGGACTGTGTGCAGAAAGGAAAAGTGAAGCTATCATATGTGCTTATAAGTGAGCAAGTTGCAGACATTCTCACGAAGGCCTTGATGAAAAGCAAGTTTGTTTTCTTCAAGGATTAGTTGGAGTGGTGCAAAACACCTTCCTCGCTAAAAGGGAGTGTTAAATTTGTAGCTTGGAAGGTGTCTCAACATTGGCCTAGGTGTCCATGCATGTTGAAGGACACATTAATTAATACCCAAATCATCATTTTATTTTTATCCTAAGTTTTGACTTAGGAAAAGCATAAAATTAGTCAAAAAAAATTATTCGCTTTATTTGCTCGGATTTCCTAAGTTTATGATTCAAGGAAATTAAATTTTCACTTAAAGTGAATTTATTGGAATCTTCTAGAAAACTCGTGAGAGGGGGAAATGAGTAAAGTGAAAAAGATGAGA
>SNQJ01S0027748.1:34672-57983 GCA_010110895.2 Picea sitchensis
TCCATATATAGAGAACATATGGTGACCATCCATGAAATGATGCGTCCCTTGAATAATAAATAACTACTTATTTATTATATATATTTATACTTTGTATTATAAATATCATGTCACATATATATATATATATATATATATATATGTGGAAGAATGTCTTTCCGATGTTGTCCAAAAATCAACAAGTTTCACAATTGGGACAAAGTTAAACAGGTGACCTATTAGAAAGTCACGAGTGATGGTGTTGTTGCACCTTATTGTAGGCTTAGATGCAAATTCTGATTCAATGAAAGCAAGCCCTCATAGTATCTTCCCTTCGATTATAACCTAATAAAATGAATTGCAAGGATGAGTTAAACATTTTGTCAAAACCCGAAGAGACACGTTGCTTTGGGAGAGATGGTGGAAGATTTCTGAGTTGGACTCTGCAAATTGAAACGTAAGTAAGGTGAAATACTTCAGAAATCTCCAGCAGCTACTACTACTACTTAACCCCAGGAGACAGCCAAACGCTTTCTGTTTGTTATATTAACATTGGGGACGTTCTTATCGAACTTTAATTCACACAAAAATATACCCGTAGTGTTTTCTTATTGGTGTGCCATATAAATTTGTGATTTGTATTTTCTTCTTTAGTACTGCTGTANAGCCAAACGCTTTCTGTTTGTTATATTAACATTGGGGACGTTCTTATCGAACTTTAATTCACACAAAAATATACCCGTAGTGTTTTCTTATTGGTGTGCCATATAAATTTGTGATTTGTATTTTCTTCTTTAGTACTGCTGTATTTTGATCCTGCAATTGACACTATATAACAACTAACTCTTGTTTGCATTAAGCTGCACATCTCTTGGGCACTTAAAAATAGTTGAGGGCCATATCTCAACTTATTCATTAGTTTATTGAGGATACTGTGTCCCAAGCCTCATCAACCTGCCAGGCTAGTTGAAATAGATATAGGACCATGTTGTATTCTCAATGTGTTGTATATGGGCATCAAGGTAATTCTTTTGCAATTATTTATTTAACTAGTTTCCTCTTGACACGATGAGGCAAGTGCGCCCAGATTTAACATTACGGGGCACCGCTAACACCATTTAATTCAACTGTTTTCGGGTTAAAAGCCATGAGAGGATTTGCATTTGGCCCCAACTGCTGTTGAGTGTGTGGTGTGCATCTACAAGGAGGGTTACAAGCATGAACATGTCATTGGTAGGACTTGAACCCCGATGGGGGTTATATTAGCTACCCATTTTCACCAACCCAACAAGCCATCGTTGACATTCTCTTGCAACTCTTCATCCCTTCCCTAATTGATCAACGTTCCATTTCTTATACTTATTGATGATTATGACATTGTTCTCTATTTTATATTTTGTATTTTTCAATATAAATTTGAGGGGCAAGGTCGTTATAGTTGTTGCAATCAAGCTTTTGGTTGCCACACATATTCAGAAGTAAGGTACAAGGCCACATAGTCCAATAGATAGAATGGATATAGTAAATGTGAAAGCTATAGATAAATATAGTAAATGTGAGAACTATAGAGGTATGCCAATATGCAGTCAAGAGCACTGTTATATGTATAGAGAGATCATTACCTTTGTAAATGTGATTCTATGTAATAACTAAGTGTAAATAATAGTAATTAGGAATTCTTCATCCTCAAAGCATAAGAGGAAACACGATGAAGAGATCGCCGAAGCTCAAAGCAGTATTGATGCATTGTACGAGCAAAAGCAGTATTGATGCATTGTACGAGCATCAATCCCTTTTGGGCTGATTATTATCAGAAATATTTGTTGATTTCTCGAATAGACTTCTCCTTTTATGAATCCAAGTATGTCTTTGGAAAGACTATTAGAATTTGGTTTCTTTGGAATGTAATTAGCATGTTGTCTTTAAAATGAATGTTGATATTTGATATATTGTATGCTAAGAGCCAAATGACAAACTTGTCAAAGGCTTTTTCGTGATCTCAATTTTAGGACATTCTCGATTAACCTTAAGATGTGCATTGGTTTGTTCTTCACCTTTTTTTAATATATATATTTTTTAAATTTATTGTATTATTCAATTAAATAATTATTTAATTTTTTATTGCATTGCTGACGAGTTCCGTGACATTCTCGATGAACATTAAGATGTGCATTTTTTTAAGATTTTAATTATTTATGTTTTTGTATTACATTGGCGATGAGTTCCCCATAGTGCGAGGTTGCGAGACTGATATACTGGCATACTCTGGAATAACATAGCCTTATGCTCACTACTGACCTCCTTGGTCTTTGAACCGTGGCCCTGGGTTGGTTGTTTCTTGAGCCAGAACCAATTGGTCTCCATCGGGGGAGATTTGAAGAAGTGCATTGTTATCTCCATCATATGCATAATTGATTTATCATCGAACAAGATTTCCTCAATTGTGTCAAATTGATTTTTAAATTTAATCAAGTTTTTAGATGTGTTTTGTTTGTTTGTTAACTAGATAAAATGCTTCCTTTAACTCGTTATAGGAACAATGAGTGTACATGGGATTTTTTACAAAAACTACATTGTTTGTTTAAGCAACCACATCAAAACATGACCAAAATCAGAACAATGAGTGTACGTGGGATTTAAAAAAAAACTACATTGTTTGTTTAAGCAACCACCTCAAAACATGACCAAAATCAGGACTACATTGTTTGTTTAAGCAACCACCTCAAAACATGACCAAAATCAGGTGGGTTAAGGGTTATAAAAATAATTACTTGACAACAAAACTTATCCCCTTGGGCACATGTCATGCCATGAATATCAATGAAAGTATAATAACAATGAACAAAGTCTAGATGATCAAGTGTATCAATGCTGGTTTGCTTAATGAGGATAACAACTAAATAGGTCAAAGTTGAGGGTTTCAATGGGGGTATGGAAAGGGTGGTGTACTCCCAATGAATTTAAGTGTGTTCTACAAACGTATTTAAAAGAACATGCTTATCATTTCATACATTCAACTATAAAACTTTTAAATATATTTGTTGAAATATACATAAGCATATAAACAATGATTAAACGTGACAATTCAAATGAGATATTTAATTTACACCCTTTTTATTTGAAGTGACATAGAGTGAACCTTTCCATAATTGAAACAAAGTGCATCAATATTGAGTGTTATTACGATCCTTTATGAACAAGAGGAAATCCCATTGAAAAGTGAGTAGGGTGAGCTCACATGTATCATTGTAACTTTCAAAGTGTGTTTCCAAGACTACAAGGTGGAAGAATCCAAGGTCACTTTATCCTCGCGAGTCACTATAATGCTTGTTGATGAAACAAGCAAAAAAATTCTATTGAATAAGCAAGATCAAAAAATTGAAAAGTAATGCATTCATTAAAACAACCTTGTTTGATTATACACCAATGCATACCTTAATGTAGTGCATCCTTTTCAAAGGTGGAAGACCTTATGATAATTAACAAAACATAAAAAGAAATTAGAGGGAGAATC
The DNA here is from genome assembly GCA_010110895.2 of Picea sitchensis. NCBI lineage: Eukaryota > Viridiplantae > Streptophyta > Pinopsida > Pinales > Pinaceae > Picea > Picea sitchensis. The sequence continues at coordinate 38,166 of SNQJ01S0027748.1, forward strand.
TTTACAATCCTGTTAAATTGACAACAAAATACTTTATAAGCCCTTTTAAATTAACAACAAAATACTAAAAAAGGCCATTTCATAAAGATTTTCTAGAAGAATTGAAAATGACTAAAGATAATCATGCTATGCTCATCTCCATGGGTCTTGAACTTGTACATCACAATGTTATGAACTAGGTTGAATTGAGCCTTCTAACTTTTTGCACAACCTATTTATTTGCAAGTAAGAAGCAATTCTTTTAATATCCATTATGAACTAGGTTGAATTGAGCCTTCTAACTTTTTGCACAACCTATTTATTTGCAAGTAAGAAGCAATTCTTTTAATATCCATTGCAAGTGAGAAGCTATTCTATTAATACCCAAGTAGTATGAATCAAAAGAGGGTGAGGCCCCTTAAAGCCATGCTAGCCATTTTGTAAACAAGCCAAAAAATAAGGGCATTGTCAACTTTAACTAGTGTGGATATTTGAGGAAAATAAAACATTGTTCTAAAACAAAATAGAGCCCAAAGGCTATTCTTATCTAAAAAAACTAGTACTCATAACACAAATGTTAACAATAAATGGAGTCCATAGACTAGAGGGCTTGTAAGCCCTTAAACAAAGAACTAAAACGACATTGTTCATGTAAATAGGAGATAGAGTGGGCATAAAGATCATCCTTGGGCTTCAATGTCCAGGGAGTTGGGATTTGTAGGAGTTCTGATGTTCATTCCACCAACTATAGCAATTGAATCCTCCTCCTTAGTAATGTCTTTCGCTCAAGTGTCCTCATTTGAGTTGAGAGTTGTGTTGATGAAGGCTATCATATTTGCATTCCATTTGCTCATGCTTTTACAGTGTTGGAATAGCAGACGACTATCTTGGTGTATTTAGACTCTACCTTTGGAATGACTTGGGTCAAGGATGACCCTAGAATGACTTTGAGCTTGTTTTTGCGTGATACTAGAATAGATAAGCTCAATTTGTTTCTTGGTGTTTGTGGAATAACGAAGTTGATAGTTTATGTGAGTGCTCACAATCTCAACTTCCCTGGTTTTGGCCTCGAGGGATTTACCATTTTTCTTCTCACCCTTCTACATTTTTGGTGGTTTACCTCATCTCTTGTGCCCCTCCTCTATGTTATTCTCTTCCAGAGCTTCAAAAACCAATTTTGGTAGTGTAATTCATCCTTTTTAGGTCCTTAGCGACCAACAAGAACACGGTGCAACCCAAATTCTTCCCTTATGTAAATATTAACATCTCTTCTAGCATGATTTGGGGACATCCAAGGTAGAAATTTGCATCCATGGCATAGGGTCGAATCTCATTGATTTTTTGGAGGTTTCCTTAAATAATAAGTAGGGATGGTTGAACTCAATTCTTCTTGCACAACTATAATGCTTAGATAAACTTTTGTCTCCCATACAAGCATGTGACATGACTAATATCATTGTCACCCCTCGTCTGTGGTATGAGATATGCTAATGTTTGCACCTGTCCCTTGATCTTGGAACTCTTATGCACAACCTTAAAAATATAATCGAATTCATGATCTTGGCAGGTGATGGTACTTACAAAAAATTGAACAATTACCTACATGTTATTCTCGATTAGCTTGAATTGAGATTTCACTATATCTTTCATTGTTATTGTTGTGGCACTATTTGGCTCTGCTTAGAGGGGCTCTGGAGATGATCTATCATGTTTCGTATGATGTCCCTAGCAGGGCCCACTATGGTATTCCTTTTCAAGAAATTATTCTCAGTTTTATACAATTTAGATTGTCGAAACTTGACTATTAATTTCACTTTGGAGCTAGAGACCATTGCATCTGTCAACCAAGTTCTGGTGTCCTTTGCAGATATCCTGTTTTTGCTATCATTGTCTTTAATCTTCTTTTATTCTTGAAATTGCGACATCAAAATCTTTTTTTAATCTCATCACTGATTCTCTTTTATCAAAGTTGGGCCTTCCAAGTGTTGTACATTCATATCGATTTTTATTATCAATTTGATTATCTTTTCCTCTAGAGTATCACAATGGGGTATCAATTCTATCAACAATTTATTTTTGTAACTTTGATCTCTTTGAATTTCAATCAATTGCATGTCATTTGGAAATTGTTGAGTTCTCCTCACTAAAACATCAATTGCAACTACAACATGCATATAAGTCTTTACATAATTCAACATTGGGATCACCTTTTAAATTCTTCCTCAAATTTCCCTTTAATGCCTTCAATATTTTAAATTGCAACTACAACATGCATATAAGTCTTTACATAATTCAACATTGGGATCACCTTTTAATTCTTCCTCAAATTTCCCTTTAATGCCTTCAATATTTGAACTCAAATTTTGAGATCTCTCAACAATGTTGTAGTCATCCTTAAGTAATTTTTCTTTGTTAATTACTTCTTTCATGGTCCTTTTTCTTTGTTAATAAGTAAATTTTCTTTGTTAATTACTTCTTTCATGGTCCTTAGGGTTGTATATAAGTCTTTACATAATTCAACATTGTGATCACCTTTTAATTCTTCCTCAAATTTCCCTTTAATGCCATCAATATTTTAACTCAAATTTTGAGATCTCTCAACAATGTTGTAGTCATCCTTAAGTAAAGTTTCTTTGTTAATTACTTCTCTCATGGTCCTTTTTCTTTGTTAATAAGTAAATTTTCTTTGTTAATTACTTCTTTCATGGTCCTTAGGGTTGTTCTTGGCAATTAAATTTGAATCTAGGTTTTTGACTGAACATGGTGTGGTGCAATCTCTTTTGGAGGCCTTAAGGAAAGTATGGATTATGTACGACGACTTTGATAGAGGTACACCCATAAATTCTTGAAACTCAACAGAGTGTGTTTTAATGTCTTTTACGTTGTATTATCAATTTACTTTGTTCTTCAACTTTTGACTTGTCTACTTGGATAGTGGTTTCATGCAACTTGACTGCATTAGTGGCAAACATATCACACACATCAAGAATTAGAAAAGAAGCCTCCATATTCTCTTTTCTCTCTCCCTTAGGTCGGGTTGATCTCATTATTGACGATTTCTTCTTATCCTCCTAGCTAAAATCATGTAAATTGAGCAATGCATTGTTGAATTAAGGTGTTGTGGTTTCTTGGACTTTCTTCATCATCTCCTCTTTCACCTTCATGAGAGGAAGTGCCCATTTTGGTGCTTGCTCTATTTCAACGCCCATGTCTACCTTTTCTTCTTGAGCGGGAGGTGCTATAGTAATTGCAATCTTGAGAAACCATTGGGAGGACATGGGAGTTCTTACCATAAGGGCTTAGAGCATGTTTAAATTGTGTTTCCTCCTTAGTAGCCCTAGTCCTTTTCTTCTCTTCAACAACTAATTCATGTTCTTTTGGTCTCTTTGATGCATGATGTTCATCCTCGCCTTCTCCATCATCTTTGCTTTATCCATATCATTGTAGAATTGATTTCAAAGGAAAATGAATGGAGGAGTCTTGCTAACAAAAGTATATTGAGTAACACCAACGTGACTTGTACTCCCATTAACAACATCCATTGATGTTGATCCATTGAGTTGTTGCACAGTTGGGAGTTCACTATGCTAGAAAGTTCCAGTATTAGGAATATAAGTGGTAAAGCCAAAGTCACTGTCCTTCAACCAATTTGAGACAAGATGTTATGGAAAATTGACAACATGTGCTATGGATTCAGAGGCTTTAACATCATTTATTTCTTGCATTCTTTGCAATGAAGATTGTGTCACATCTCCTTTGTCATTGCCTACATCCCGATCCTAACTAGAACGAGTATTGTTGTAAAGGTCCTTATTTGAGATAACATCAACATCTACTTCTCTTTTCTCAATACTTGAGACACTTGAATAATCTTCTATGTTTCTAACTTTTTGTTCATTTGAGAAAGATTTATCTATCTAATGATTTGAAATTCTTGTAAACCAATACATTCTAACACATATGTATGGTGGTATTTTAATACAAGGAGTTAGCTTTATTAATTATCCCTAATATTGTTGGGTATTTGGCTAGTTTCTAGCAAGTATCTAGTTGATCTAACATGTTTATTAAGGATGCCACCTACAAATATGAAAAAACATCTCCTGAATTTTGTTGCAAGGTTTCCCTAGGCAAATAGTGTATAATAATGCTTTTTAAAGAAGTTTTCCCTTCCCTCTTTATGGAGGCAAGTGGAATATTTTCCAGTGAATATATTTTAACCCTACAAACAAAGCTACTTTGCGACTTACAAAAGTCATCCCTAACCATATGCTTACACAAGGAGGGTGCCATAACTGTGGGGGATTGAATCCCAGTGTCATGTTTGAGTTCTCGGGGAAGCCTGCGAATGTATTCCAAAATACAATGCATAGAATACATAGGAAACAACATAAATTCCTATGGTTGGTTTTGTAGAAGTTACACAGTTAATGTGTAACCCTCGTTGCAATGATCCATACACAATCAAATATTTACCCCTTTTTCCAATACCCCACCGCAATAAATATGTAGACAATAAAATGGGGAAACTTCATCGTCGATTCTTGTCCTAGAATTCTGTATTCATCATAGCTACATCCTTGTGTTGTTGAGCCAAGATAATTAGTTCATACCAGTGTAGTTATATTCGCTTCTTCTGGCTCTTATGTCTCGATGTGTTAATTATACCATACACACCTTGTTGTCATTCTACAAAGGTGTTTGCATCTGCGGCTTCGATTTTTTTGAGCAAGGTGAAAGGTAGAGCACTGAATTAAAATATTAGAGCTTGGACCGTGTGAACTGTATATAAACGCCCTCGCAATAGTACACCTTGTCAATTGGATTGCTAGTTGCCATTCACATCTCATTTCCTTTTCATTGGGATCGTGGTTTCATAGTTATAGTCCAATTTTAGTTGCTTGATCATTGGCATGAAGATTATGCTTGCGCAATGTGTATCTATGCAGGTACAACACTATTGTTAAATTGATGGTATAGTGGTATAGTTGGCTTGGCAATTCGTTCGATTACTTGTTAATTATGTTAGTACACTAGCATATGATTTGGAGACCAAACTTTGGTCCTTGGCGTGGGTGTTTTATAGAGTGTACGGGCAAATACTCATATTTATATTAGTTATGTTGGCATGTTGGAATTGAGGGAACTAAATTATAGGAATAAAATTTCACTTGAGTCATCTGCTGCACTATGATATTGGCACCATAAACAAGTAAATGAGTCTTGAAACCAAATTTGAATGGAGAATCAAAGCTTGAACTTAGTTGAGAAAATTGTGGAGATATGACAATTTTACTTTCATAGTAAGCATTCGTGTTGATGAGATAGACAAGCCATAAGCCTACTGGATCATACGATATTAGAGCCCAAGTTTAGAAAACTTGGTGAAGGACTTATATGGTAAACACTTGCAATGAATATTGAAACATTGGACAAGCATTGCTGCAAGGCCTATAGAGGAGTAGAAAACGAATAATAATTAGGTCTTCTCATAAAGAACATGACCACGAGGACCAGGAAGTGAAGTTAACACAACTATGAGTAATGAAGGGTAAGAAATGACACTCAACATAGGTCGAGAAGATTCCAAAGGTGAGAGCTTGGAGACTTATGTAAAAAATGTTATTTTTCTTAAAACCCAACAATCTGATTTTATTTGCCAATAGTTTTTATACCTAGAAATTTATATTAAACCAAGAATAAAATTCTGAACTATGCAACAAAAAATACAACTGAGTTTCTTAACTTTAAATGCATAATAGAAGCAACAAAAATCAAGAACATAAAAACACTAACACCAGAAATTACCCTGGAAACCCCAGTGTGGAGAAAACCAACAAAGAGGGGATTTTATTGGCTTAAGAGGAAGAAAATAATTACAACAACTAATTCAGAATTTTCTTATAGCCCGACAAACTCGGCCTGTGAAAATTCACCCTCTTCCTCAGCCAAATCGCCCTCTTCATCTCTCAGCTCAATGTGTGTGTCCTCACCCTTGCCCCAACCTATTTTTTTTTATCTTTTTCACTTTACTCATTTCCCCCTCTCATGAGTTTTCTAGAAGATTCCAATAAATTCACTTTAAGTGAAAATTTAATTTCCTTGAGTCATAAACTTAGGAAATCTGAGCAAATAAAGCCAATAATTTTTTTTGACTAATTTTATGCTTTTCCTAAGTCAAAACTTAGGATAAAAATAAAATGATGATCTGGGTATTAATTAATGTGTCATTCAACATGCATGGACACCTAGGCCAATGTTGAGACACCTTCCAAGGTACAAATTTAACACTCCCTTTTAGCGAGGAAGGTGTTTTGCACCACTCCAACTAATCCCTGAAGAAAACAAACTTGCCTTTCATCAAGGCCTTCGTGAGAATGTCTGCAACTGGCTCACTTATAAACACATATTATAGCTTCACTTTTCCTTTCTGCACACAGTCCCTGATGAAATGAAAATTGATCTCAATGTGTTTGGATTTGTCATGAAACACTGGATTTTGAGAGAGCTTGATGCAACTATGATTGTCATAGTGAATGATAGTTGCATCCAAATCATGGCCAAACAAACCCATGAGCAGTTTACGAAGCCAAATGGCCTCACTTGCTGCTAAACTAGCTTCCATGTACTCTACCCCAGCAGAGCTCAATGCCACTAACTTCTGCTTCATCCCGAACAAGGAAACACCTCCTGATCACAAGCTGAAACAACAACTTGAAGTACTCTTCCTTTCCACTGTGCTGCCTGCCCAATATGCATTTGTAAATCCTGTCAGCTTCACCCCTGGATATAACTCAACCCATACTCAATTTTTCCACACAATTATCTCAGAACCATGCTTCTCCTCGACTCAACCATGAACTGACTGAGTTCGTTAACCACAAAACCTATATCTGGTCTAGTGTTGATTAGATGCATCAGAGAGCCAATCAATTGTCTATAAAGAGTAGGGTCCACTACCTCTGATTTGGAAGTATCAATCTTCTTCCAGTTGGTCACCATGGGTGTAGACATAGGCCTCCAGTCCCGCATACAGAATCTCTTCAGAATCTCCACTGCATACTTCCCTTGTCCAAGGAAAGTATGACCATCTCTCTACCACACCTCTAACACAAGAAAGTAGTGCATAAACCCCAAATCCTTCATCTCATACTTCAAAGTTAGGTCTTGCTTACACTCTACTATGAGCCTCTCTGAACCTATGAGAAACAGGTCGTCCACATACAACAAAAGAATGAGTGGCTTGCCTCCAACTATGATGTAGTAGAGGTTAGCTTCTATCTCACTCTTGGTGAAGCCCATCCCCTGCAAGTCACTATCTATCTGTGAGTACCACGCCCTAGGAGCCTGCTTGAGCCCATACAAGGCTCTCTTCAACCTGCAAACATGAGAATCTCTCCCTTGCACCTCAAAACCCTTTGGCTGCTCAATATACACCTCCTCCTCAATGATGCCATTAAGGAAGGTCATCTTCACGTCCATTTGGTGGATTTTCCACCCCATCTCTGCTGCAATCGAGATCACGACCCTGATCGAAGTGTATATCGCCACTGGGGCGAATGTCTCATCATAATCTATTCCCTCCTTTTGAGAGAACCCCTTAGCCACAAACCAGGCTTTGAACTTCTCCACACTGCCATCCACAATGTGCTTGATATTGTAGATCCATCCAGAGCCAATCACCGATTTCCCCTTTGGCTGGGGCACTACATCCCATACATCATTCTTCATGATGGAAGCATACTCTTCCACCATGACATCTCTCAAAATCTTCTACTGTGATGCCTCCTCAAAGTTGGAAGGCTAGGCCTCTAATAGTTCGCTCATCAAAGCCATATAACTAGAAAATCTCTGTGGTGCTCGACTCTCCCTAACATAATTCCTAGGAACACCCATGTACTCCTATGCCTCTCTCAAGGTCCGCTCTTCCCATCCAGTCTTCCTCCTCCTAGTAGTAGAAGGAGTATCCTGCACTGGAGGAGCCCCCTATGCCTTGTCCTGATATGCAATCTGATCATCTGCACCTGCACATGTACCTGCACCTATAACCTGTGTATCCTCAGTTTTATGAGTCTCTAGCTCCTAATCCCCTGCTGCTGCTGGAACAATCCCATGAGCCTTCCTCAACGCTATGTCCTCCTCGAACTTCTCATCCCTCTTGACCCTTGGAAGTCTTGCTGTATCTAATGAAGATCCCCTTCTCCGCAGTGGCCTCGAGTTTCGTTCTCTTCTTCGAAGGGACGTGACAATAAAATAGGCATCCAAATATCATGAAGTGTCCAACCTCAAGTATTCTCCTTGTAAATACCTCCTCAAGAGTCTTCCTCCCCAACACCTTGTGACGACTCTTGTTATGAATGTAGACTACAGTGTTGTAGGCCTCTTCCTGCAAGAATATAGGCAGATCCTGATCATACAACATAGATTTTGCAGCCCCAACAATGGTCTCGTTCTTCCTTTCTACCACCCCGTTCTGTTGTGGGTTGTATGAAACAATAAACTCCCTCTTTATCCTAACATCTGCACATAAATCCTTGAAGGCCTTTGAGGTTTACTCCCCTCCATTATCATATCTCAATGTCTTGATCTTTCTACCTATCTGGTTCTCCACAAGAGCTTTGAACTCTTGGAAACGGCTGAGAACCTTGTCCTTGGTCCTCATGAAATAGATCCAGATCTTCCTAGAATGGTCATCGATGAAGGTGTCGTAATACTTGTACCCAATCAAGGATGGTGATGACATGGGCCTGCATACGGCTGAGTGTATCAAATCAAGAATGCCTCTTGTCCTGCTGTCACTGTTTGGGACAGTTGTCTTGGTATACTTCCCCATAGCACATCCCTTGCATACCTCATGATGCTCTGTGTTCAAATCTAGAAGTCCTGTCACTATATCCTTGAGCACTTTGAGTGCTCCATTACGCAAGTGCACCATCCTCCTATGCTACAACTCTTCCATGTCACATGCACTGCTCATCAATGCTCGAGTTGGCTCAAATTGAAGCCTATACAACTTCTCTCTTCTGACTCCAATCACTTTAGCAGTTTTGGAGTCCTTGGGTCTAATGTACACTCTCCCATCTTGAAATGAGACCACATAGCCCCTATCCTCCAAGGATGAAACTGATATCAGGTTCTTCGTCATCCCCAAAACATGTAACACATATCTCACCATAAGTGGATTCCCAGACTTCCTCTGAAATGTCACTGTCCCATGGCCTGCTTCCCGACACTTGGAATTATTGCCCGTCTCAGTAACAGGATCCATTTCCTCCTCCTTCAAACTGGAGAAGTACTCCCGCACTCCAATCATGTGACTAGAGGTGCCACTGTCTATGTACCATATGCATGAAATGGCTAAACTAGAGAGACATGTAGTGAGTGAGAACTCACTCTCAAATCTAGATGCAAACTCATCAACTTTAGCTAAAGCTGATGCTGCCATGTGTGACTTCTTGTTGTGCTTCTTCTTGTTTGGGAATTGACTAGCAAAGTGTCCTGGTTTGTGACAGACAAAACATTTGATTTTGCTGAAATATTTCTTCTTTTCACCTTTTGAAGTCTGATCCCGTCTAGGTCCTTTCTTCCCTCTGAACTTTCCCTTTCCAACGAAGGCAAGGTTCTCCTCATCTTCAGTCCTTGTCTTGTTGGCCTGTGAATACCCACCTTGCAGCTCTTCCTGAGTGAAGTCGTCTTACAACCTCTCCTAGTCGGGAAGGTTCTTTCTTGCTACCACTCAGACAAACACGTCCCATTGCTTGGTGAAGCCATTCAAGGTTGTCCTCACCAACTCAGTCTCATCCACGGTCTCCCCAACTGCTGCTAGCTCGTCTATGATTTGAGTGAACTTGGTGAGATATGTAGCAACATAATCACCTCTGGCCATCTTAGTTCTTTTGAGTTTCTCCATGAGCAACATCTTTCCACTTTGGTTATTTGACTGGTACAACTTGGTCAATGCTTCCCACATATCCTTGACTCTCTTCTTCCCTGAAAAATGATGAATGATGTGGTATTTGACTCCAATGATTATTCTTCTAGCTTTTACATCCTTCCTGAGATGAGTTGGTTGTTGTGATGGATCAATTGGTAGCACTACTGTACCTTCAACAAACTCCCACAATCCTTGTTCCTCCAACACCTGAGAAATGCACTCTCTCCATGGAATGAAGTTAGAAGCTCCTTCTAGTCTGTCCTCGAACCTCAAGCTTGTATTTTCCATCTTTTCTCTGCTGCCCTAGCTCACACGCCCTCCTTGGTAGTTCAACCCCTTGCTGATTTTTACTTTCTGGCCACCTGTAAAATCGACTTGTCTCCTTTGTATTCGAAGGCTAAGCTATGATACCATGTTAATTTTCTTAAAACTTAGCAATCATATCTTATTTTCCAATAGTTTTTATACCCCAAAATTTATCTTAAACCAAAAACAAAATTATGAACTATGTAATAGAAAATACAATTGAGTTTATTAACTTCAAATGCACAACAAAAGCAACAGAAGCCAAGCACATAAAAATACCAACACCAAAAATTACCCTGGAAACCCCAGTGTGGGGAAAACCAATAAATATGGGATTTTATTGGCTTCAGAGGAAGAAAAGGATTAGAATAGATAATTCAGAAATTTCTTACAACCCAACAAACTCGGTCTGTATGACCCTGCAAAATCGCCTTTCCTCCAGCTGCAAATTCACCCTCTTCCTCATCCAAATTGCCCTCTTCAGCTCTCAACTCAATGTGTGTGTCATCACCCTTGAATTAGCCTCTTTTTTATCTTTTGCATTTTTCTCATTTCCCCCTCTCATGAGTTTTCTAGAAGATTCTAGAAAATTCACTTTAAGTGAAAATTTAATTTCCTTAAGTCATAAACTTAGGAAATTTGAGAAAATAAAGCCAATAAAATTATTTGACTAATTTTATGTTTTTCTTAAGTCAAAAATCAGGAAAAAATAAAATGGTGATCTGGGTATTAATTAATGTGTCTTTCAACATGTCTGGATACTTATGCCAATGTTGAGACACCTTCCAAGCTATAAATTTAACAAAAAAAATACTCTTTTTTCATCTTCCAGTGTTCTTTTGAAAGTTGAAGTGAAGTTTGAAATACCAATTTATGATGTTCAAGTTAGCGCTGAAATAGAGTAGTTGGTTGAAACAATTGGAAGTTTCTATGAGCCTTTATTAACTGAAAGAAACATATCATATTTCTTTTGCCCATTTGAAGATGATCGGACATGCTCTATTGTGGTGGGAGAGTTATGTAGATGAATTGAGGATAGGCAAGAAGCCCATGGTTGCAAAATGGGAGGACTTGAACATATTGTTGCTTGTTTCTTTATAGGACTCAATATATTCGCGAATAACAAATTTTCCAATATCTGGATGGTTTGTGCCGTGGTCATTTTGAACTAAACGTATCGGTCCATCTTTTCTTGGAATTCTTCCAATGGAACAATATCTCTCTTTGGGAATACATGAGGTGGCACGATCACGTTCCCTACCACTTGCAAGAATTTTGTCCCATAGACTACTTAAATGAGCAACTCATGAAATGGCAGTACCTTGGACAAGAAAATGGATAAGGTGTACAAGAATACACTTTTGAATTCTAGAAGCAAGCCATTAGGACGTGTATCTCTTTGGAAGAGCTGGGAGTGGTGGTGAAGTAACTTGGAGGAATATTCAGTCATATTCGAAGGCAATTGTAGTGTCTTATTTTGAAAAGCATAGATTTGGTGAGCACGAAATATCTCTACATTGAGTTGGAATCCAAGAAGGGGAAACAACAAAAGAGCCAAGAAGAGACTAGCAAGACAAAAGATGAGAATATTGTAGCCATAGTCCAAAAAATTAGATATCCCAATAGCCATTGCAAACATTATGATGTAGATGGGTGAACGGATGAGAAGTGCTCGAAACTTCATCCAAAATTGTGTCTAAAGTGGGACAAGTCCAATAAAGAATCAAATGTAGCCACCAAGACAAAACACATTGAGGTAGAAACAACCTTTGATGTGGTTGGAACCATAGTGTGCACCACATTGTAGTAGCCAATGGAAAGTGGAGACATGAATGCTCTATTCCAAATCAAAGTTCAAGCGAAGGATTGGAAGACAAATTCTTTATTTGATAATGGTTCTTAATATAATTTGATTTCTGAATCCTTAATAGATGAGCTTGGTCTAGAAACTCATGATTTAGTACAACCATGTTCATGGGGTTAGATTCAAGGGAAGTTTACAATGAGGATCACCGAGAGTGAAAAAATATATTTTCCATCAACACTGATTATGTTGATGAAGTAGAATGCAAAGTGGCACCATTGGATGCTTGTGAAGTGATGTTCGGTAGCCCATACACATGGAAAATGGATGCAAATTTTTATTGAAGATAGAACAAACATTGCTTAGTTAAAGGTGGTTAGGCCTACATCATCAAAAAACACACATGAAAGGAAAAACATCCCTAGCAGTAGTTGAACAAGGGTAGACCAACAATTTGAATAGAGAAAACATGAAGCATTCATCCTTCATAATTGATGGAGTTGGAGAGACGAGAGGAGGCCATGCGCTTCCATCTCCTCCACAAATCAACTTTTGGAGACCAAATGCCTCCTAATGGGGAGCTGTGATATGAAACCGAATGCAATAAATTGAATGGACTTAATGCGAAGTTTGGCTATGAAATAAGCTCGAGGCTAGGAGATTGACGATGAGGTTCGAGGACAATTGACATTGTGAAGGGCCCCATGCTTGTCCAATCCACTACCACTTGCCTCCAAAGTGTTGCATTGTCAAGGAAAGCACAAAATAATTAAAAGCATTAAATAAAAACAAGAGTAGAAGACAAATATATGACAAGGAACCATAAATCAGAATGCTGCCAACAAAATCCAAAATGCAGAGGAAGAATATTGGAGTTAGGAAGATAAATGGTTGGTGATGCCTTGCCTTTTAGTTGCTCCGAGTGAGCTAATTTAGCCTATAAACCTGTCCACAACGTTGGAGAAGGGGTTCTTTGGTAGAGAAGGAAAGAGTTGTTGAGAAGATTTTTGAGATTGTGATCTGTGGAGAGCAAAAATTTGTTTGTAATTCTTCAATTGTTGAGAAAAAAACTTAGCAAAGCCATTTGATGTTGGTTTTCCCATTTGGGTTCTTAAGGTAAAATATCTGTTGTCTCTTGTGAGTTTACATCGCTGTGTGATTGAGTTTATGTGTGCTTGATTCAATTTTGTTTTTTAATATGTTGTTCGGTATTTCATAAACCACAAGCATTGCCCAAAAATGCTACGATTCCCTAGCTTTGATGTTAATTAATCCCAATTACCAATTCATTCAAGTGTTGGGATAATATTATGGTTTTTGCACTCAGTTGATTCGCAGGTTTCATGAATGCTCGAGGATTGAAATCGTTGCTTGATAATGGTGTTAACAAGTAGCTTGATCATTGGTTGTACTATAGTGAAATCTCTTTGCTTGGATTGTGAAAACTATTTGTAAATTCCCCCACAATAGTACACCCTACCAATTGGATTGCTGGTTTTCCTTCACATCTCATTTCCTTTTTTATTGGGATCATGGTTTCATAGTTACAATCCAATTTTAGTTTCTTGACAAATAGCATGAAGATTATGCTTGCGCTCTATGTATCTATGCAACGACAAAGCTATTGGTAATCGATGGTATAGTTGGCTTGGCAATTTGTTGGATTACTGCATGATTACTTGTTAATTTGTTGGATTACTTCATGAGTACTTGTTAATTATGCTATGTTGTGCTAGAAACAACCCCTCCCCATAATTTCTTCACTTTTCTTTCAACACCCTTCATTGAAGTGAAGGAATCATGCCCCCCACTTCAATTTCTCTCAACTTTCTAGACCTCTTTCTTTGTACCAAATTTTGGTCCTTTACACTCGTAGATTTCCTTCAAGGCACTGGCTCCAAAATTGCTTTATCACCACACCAAACTTGATTTGAATCGAATATTTTCATTGGGTGTTGATATAGAGAATTTCAGAGGTAAAATTACTTTTGTTTGTCGATATATTGACTGTCCAAGATATTTTTCCATTGTCATAATGATGGAGAAAGATTTTCCTTCACCTATACACTGGATCCTCTTTTCTCGCCAATATTTTGACGATCCAAGATCTTTTTCCATCGTTATAATGACGGAGAAAGATCTTCTTCCTTCATCGATACGCCAACAAAAGATCCTCTTTCCTCACCGATATGTTGGCGATCTAAGATCTTTCTTCGACATCGATATGATGATGAAAGATCCTCTTTCCTCGTTGATACGTTGATGGTCCAAGATATCTCCTCAACACCAATACACCGGTGAAAGATATTCTTCCCTCACTGATATGTTGGCGAAAGATTTCCTTTCCTTGTGCAATACACCGGTGGTCCAAGATCCTTTTCCATTGCCGAAATGACAGAGAAAGATCTTACTTCGCTAATACACTGGTGAAAGATCCTCTTTCCTTGCTGATACGTTGGTGGTCCAAAATCTTTCTTCGACGCTGATACATGGACAAAAGTTTTCCTTTCCTTGTCGATACGTCGATGAAGAAAGAACTTCTTCCTTCGTCGATACACCAATGATGGAAAGACATCGAAGCATCGATACTGTGGACCCCATGCTTTTAAACCCACACATGTGAAATCTGCTGGCACGATTTGAAACACCCGTATGGCATTATTTTCTTATTTTTCATGCTTGAATGGTCATTTAAACCCTCCAAAACTTCGTTCTATACATTGTTTTACATTGTTGCAATGTTGAAGACCTGTGTTCGCCCAATATTGGTTGAGACCGTAAGGAATATCATGTTGTCTGTGAAAATTGGAAAACATAACAAAATCTTTGACCAAGTCTGTGAGAATTGTGAATTTCTCTTGGTGTAGAGAGGAAATGGGTATCGTTTCCCTGGGTCTGTTAACAAACATTCAGAAAACTCTTGGTTTAGCAAATAAGGCAACAAGTGGGAGAATGTTGGGTTGTTATATTCTTTGTAGTGAAAGTCGATTCGATGTGGATCGGTAGGAAAAGTCACAGTCGAGGTGGATTAACAGCAAGTCGAAAGGTCATTCGATAGGAGGTCGACATGTGGTCATGTGGCAATCGACTGAACACTAAATGAAGGTTGATTGGTAGTCGTCTTGTAACGAAATCTTGATATTCGCAGATTTTGTAGCCAATGATCTGCATAAATTTGTAACCATTTTTTGGTGCCTTTCTTTAGGGTTTTTCCTACTATAAATCTAATAAATAAGGCATGTTCTAATGTAGTAAAAAATAATCTCTAATCTTGAATCTTTAGAAATGTTTGGGGTTGTTGGTCATGTAGGTGTAAGTCAAATTGGCTACAGGGTTGCTCTTGTGTAAGTAAGAGGGTATGATTTCAATTGTGTCTTAGGCGTAAACCAATGTTAGGCATGTAACCTTTTATTCTAAAGGAATAAATGTTGATATTGGATAGCAAGGAAGGTATTCACCATTCATGGCATCCTAGCATGGATGAGGACAATGAAACTTATCCAAGTTGATGGGTTAATCTTTTTCTTAAAATTGTACATAGGAAAAAGTACATTAAATGGGTTATATTTTAATGTTGACTTAATGAGTACATTTTATAAACTTAAAGTGAGAAATAATTTAAGTTTTGGTATTCTAATCTTTACCATTGATCTCATAAGGTGTATGAGGATCAATCTTGGCCCTCCATACTTTTGGAGATAGGGTTTATCACTTGCTCATTGAGTAAAAAGGAGATCAACTTGGAGAGGGGTGCATTATGCACAAGAGAGAGACAATTTTGTGAAGAGAGAAAGAGGATAATTTCTTGAGGGTTTGGAGAGAGAGTTTGTAGGGAGAGAGAGGAGGCTTCTACATTGATATTGGCACACATATTTAGCATTGTAGAGGTATTTTCCTACAAATCTTATCAGGAGAATTTGCAGAAGGGTGGAATACATTTGTTGAGGAGGTTTTGTATTTGGCTGGGATGATTTTATTGTAAGATATCTCTATATTTTCCTGCTCAATAATAATAAAATACAAATCTAATTCACTGGTTTTCCCTCCAGGGTTTTTCCAAGGATGAATTGTCCAAAAATTACTTGTGTATGTGTGATGTAATTGTTGTTGTCTTTTACTGTTAAGTTCCTGGTTATTATTTTATGTTGTGTATTATTTATTTGTGAAGAAAACCTGACAAAATCAGTTAACAGAAAAATTAATTGATTTAGTGAAATGGGTTTGAAGAAAATTCACATGGTATCAGAGCATGACTGTTGAAGAAGCAACATTACATTCATATATGCAACACCAAAGTTCAGATTTGTAGCAGATAAGTTCAAATTTGCAGTAGATAAGTTCAGATCTCCAACACGGAAATTCAGATCTGCAACAAATAAGTTCAGATCTGCATAGATAAGTTTAGATATGCAACAGATAAGTTCATATCTTCAACACATAAGTTCATATCTACAATATATAAGTTCAGATTTACAACAGATAAGTTCATATCTACAACATAGAAGTTCATATCTGTAGCAAATAAGTTTAGATCTGTAACACGGAAGTTCATATCTGCATCACAAAAATCCGGATCTGCAAAATAAAAGTGTAGATTTGCAAAGGAAAACATAGATTTGCATTAGCGGAGTTCAGATCTACAAAACATAAGGGTATAGTGAAGCACAAAATCATTTTCATAAATGGCCATGACCTTGAGAATGGAGGATAAGCTTTAGGGTGCTCAAAACTTTGTCACCTAGAATGAAAAGGTCACTATGGTTTTGGATGTCAATGATGTCCTTGACCATGTTGATGATAAGGTGGCAACTCCCACAGATGAAAATGCATTTGTGACCTGGAAGAAGGGTGAGGATAAAGCCCAAAGAATACTCCTTGATGGGGTAAAGGATCACATAATCCATCACCTCCCAGGGAAAAAGTCCGTTAAGGAGATGTGGGTTGCCTTGAATAACCTTTACCAGAGTAAAAATGAAAACATGGTGATGGTGTTTAGGGAAAGACTGAGAAGTACTAAGATGGATAAAGAGGAAGGTGTGGTTCACTACCTTACTCAAATTACATAGATCAGGGATGAGCTAGGCATAGTAGGTGAGAAAATTGAAGAGTCTGAGTTGGTACATGTGGCATTGAATGGATTTTCGAAGTCATGGGATGTGTTCATGCATGGAGTTGTAGCTCGGGAGAAAATCCCTGATTGGAAATGATTATGAGATGATTTTGTACAGGAGGAGATTAGACTTGGTCAGCCTAGTGGATATTCATCTTCACCACAGATTTTGGATGAAGAATGCTTGGCTCTTGCGAGCAAAGGAAAGGGAAAGAAAAAGAAAAAGAAGGGTGTAAAGAAGAACATTGAATTTTCAAAAGTAAAATCTTTTCTAGTGTCACAAGATGGGACACTTTTCCTCACAGTGTCCAGAGAAGAAGAAGAAGAACCAACCACAAATGGCAGCTTCAACAAGAGTGGATGAGTTTGCCAAAATATTTGAGGAGGATTTATGCTTCATAGCTTGTATGTCTAGCGCAACAGTCTCAAACATGTGGTTTGTGGATAGTGGAGCATCTTTTCATATGACAGAGCACAATGCATTTTTCACTAGGATACAAGAGGGAGGTGTGAATCTGGTTATAGAGCTTGGATATGGAAGGTGCTACAAAGCGCAAGGGGTTGGTACAATTTTGTTTCAGAGGGAGTCGGGTAAACCACTCCGGTTTGATGACGTACTATATGTTTCGGGTTGAAAAAGAACCTCATCTCAGTCTCTACTCTTGAGGATAAAGGGTATGAGTTCAACTTCCATAATGGAAGGATGTTCATCATGCTAATAGGGTCAAGTGAGAATATGGACAGAATGATTGGGGTTCGAGAAGAGAAGGTGTAGAAGCTTCAGTTTCAACCAGAGAGAGAATTAGTTAGTACAACCACATACATGAGAGAGTTGTGGCACAGGAGGATGGCGCACATACACTTTGGTGGGTTGGGGCACTTAAGATAGGAAACCACAAGGTTTCCTAAGTTCACATATGTGGTTTGATGAGTGTGGAGTCAGTGAGTGGCTTCAAATATTTTGTTATATTCATTGATGACTACTCCAGGAAAACCTGGATATACTTCCTGAAGGTTAAGAATGAAGACTTCGACAGATTTTAGGAGTTCATAGCTCTAGTTGAGAACCAGACTGGCAGGAAGATTCGGGTGTTGAGATGCGACAATAGGGGTGAGTACACCTCCAAGGCATTTCTGGATTATTGCGCAGCAGTGAGGATCAATAAGGAACTCATTTTTCCTTACAATCCTCAACATAATGGAGTGGTCAAGAAAAAGAACAGGACCATAGTCGGAGAATCATGTGCAATGATACATGATCAGGGTCTGACATCATTTTTATGGGTAGAGGATAGTCACATGATTTTTTATATTCAGAACAGGAGTCCCCACACAATTTTGGGGAATTTGACACATGAGGAGGTATTTACATGTACCAAACCAGATGTGAGTCATCTTCGCATCTGGGGCAACAAATGTTACTGTCATGTCCCTTCAGAGAAGAGGACAAAGCTAGAACCCACAATAGATAAGGGGTTGTTTGTTGTATATAGAGAGGCTTCCAAAGCCTACAAGATCTTTGTGCCAACACGTAGAAATAACATAGTGTGTAGGGATGTACAATTTGAGGAGGAGCGTGCATTGAGGAGGTATAGAGACTTGCAGGAACGTGACCAACAGGAACATGATTAAGGATTAAAGCTGAGGAGGTACAAAGTCAGAGCATTGGATCATAGAGTTAGACACAAGGTACTGGTACAGGTACAGGTACAAGTTTTGAGAGGGAGACAGTTGGACATGATCATCCGGAGTGAGATGATGATGAGGAGGAGAAACATGATGCATTTCTACATGAGCAGAATACTATGCCATGACCTAAGTGGTATAAATCCAAAATCAGTGATTTCAGGTTGGCAAGACTTCCAGAGAGAGATTTTAGACGAAGTAAACCACTAGAGAGACTTGGGTACATGGAATTAATGACACAACTCATTCATGTAGAGCATTCCACTTATGAGCAAGCTGCACAACATGGAGTGTGGTAGGAGGCCATGATGGAGGAATATGCCTCCATTATGAAGAATGATGTATGGGAGGTGGTGCCAAGGCCAAAAGGAAAGGAGAAAAGTGTCACATGTGTGAGTGAAAGAGAGGAAGTGAGGGGCAATTTCATGAGTAAAGAAGGAGATAATGAGAGAAGGGGAATGTGCTTTGGTGTTTTAAGGAGGGATTAGGTGCATGGAGGAAGGAAAAATCTAACTAACACATGTATTCATGCCAAAATTGATGTTAGGAGTCATGTGCTAGCTCAAGAGAGAGGATTTTCCCTAAATTTTAGGGATTTAGTGTTTAAGAGGAAATAAAAGGGAGTTAATGAAATTAATTTGCATGGAAAGTGAGTTAATGACAAGTGCGAAAAATTTAGGTGAGAGAATTAATCCTTGATTGGTGCAATCATCTCCATGAGATTGCCACCTCATCCATACATCCCTTTTAATTAATTAACTCTTCACTTTAATGACTTTACCTTGGAAAGTGTGCCCCTCATTAAATGGTGCCAAGTATATGCCACATGTCACATTGAATCACCACCACATGTCGGAATTTGACCCTGCCACTTGTCACCTTTGGACCCAACCACCCCCAATATAAATAGAAACTACTAAAAATGGGGTGTGGCTCCTAAAAAATAGGAAACTGTAAAAAATGTTGAGGATGACTAGGAGAACACCACCATGTGTCATA
>SNQJ01S0027748.1:84159-94762 GCA_010110895.2 Picea sitchensis
AGCGTGCTAAAGGGAAAGCAGGTTTCAGACCTAAACACTCAACGATTGATCACGATATAACTCTAAGGCACATCATTGAAAAAGTGTGGGAGAAAAAAGAGGAAGCATTTTGTTACTTTGTCGATTTCAAAAAAGCTTTTTACACGGTCCCTAGAGATAAGCTTTGGCATAGAATGGAAGAACTTGGGGTTCCTATACATCTTAGAGCAGGCGTACATAGGCTATATGAGGAGGTTAAATTCAAAATCAGAACGTCAGCTGGTATCTCCAAAAGTTTTAGGAGTGATATTGGGGCCAAACAAGGGTACCCTTTGTTCCCTACCCTCTTTGGCTTATATATTGACAAACTTGAAGAGTGGTTAAACTCACATGAGGGTGATGGTGCTCTTTTGGGTGATTTTGTGATAAGGCTTCTTTTGTATGCAGATGACCTTATTTTGATTGCTAAATCTGCTCTTGGGTTGCAAGAACACTTAATTTCCATTGAGCGCTTTTGTAGTACAGTGGGAATGCAAGTCAATACTAGCAAGACGGAAGTGGTAATTTTTTCTAGCAAAAGAAAACATAAGCAACATAAGTTCTACTTTGAAGGAAACACCCTTGAAGAAGTGGCAGATTACAAATACCTCGGAATTGACTTCAAAAAAAATCTAAGTTGGGAAGGCTGCATAAAGAAAAGAACTTTGGGAGGTTGGAAAGCGTTCTATGCTTTTCAAAATAGATGCAGAGAAGCAGAGCTATGGGATTGGAAGACTATGCAAACTCTCTTTGGGATTTTAGTGATCCTGGTGGTTCTATATGGTTGTGAAGTGTGGGCCAACAACACATCTGACTTACAGTGGAAACAAATTGAGAAGATTAAAAAACGCTTGATCACAAACAAGTTTAAAATTAAAAGTTCAGTCCCTTATGATATCATGCTGAGTGAAATGGGGGATGCTCCTATTGAAGCAATTGCTATGGTGCGTCTCATAAGATATCTAAACAAAATTGAGTAAATGGAATACATTCGGTAGCCTAAGGTCGTCTTCAATGACATATTCTGCAAAAGGAAGAAGACATGGATGAGACAAAATATTAAATGGCTTAGTAAATGGGATATCCACTTGAATAAGTGCCCTACGAACAATAAAGAGATAAAGGATTTTATTATTGATAGGTTCCACAAACGAACTTGGGATAAAGGGCTCGGGAGAAAGAAAGAGTATTATATTGAAGAGTTTAACCCCACATACAATCATCATCAAAAAGCGTACATCAGGGCCAATATATCTTGGAGAGCCAAAATGATTATTGCCCAATTAAGAACCAATTCCCATCAACTCTGTTGTGAAACTGGGTGCTGGAAAAGACCAAAAGAAGCTTGGGAAGATAGGATGTGTGTGTTCTGCACCTCCAGAAAAGTGGAAACATAAAAGCATTTCATTTTAGAGTGTGAAGCTTTCAAAGACAGCAGGGATAACTATATAAATATCTTGAAAACTAGCTCTTGGAATGACTTATTCAGCAAGGGGACAATGGAGAAATTGGGAGAGATCATCATCAAGTTGAACAGGAAAAGGGATGAATTGCTGAAATCAATGTGTGAGGCGGTCTGTCCCATAGGCTATTATTATCCTCGTGGATGTTAAAATTACTTATTCTTCTTCTTCTTTCCCCCTTTTTCTACTGTCGTTCAAGCCGTCCACGGGAGGGTTTCTTGATTTTCCACATACGCATCTAGTGCGACCCATAATTTCCACCCCATTTTAAAATTTTCCCTCAAGTGCTCGTCATTTAAATCACCAGCCACAAAGAGGGGGTTTTTCACTCTTACTCATTGGGGCCCTCAATCAAAAGAAGTTGACTAGAGGAGAATTTCTCTCTCCTTGCAGGAGTGTTCCCTTCCTCTATTTGTAGAGAAGGGCATCTTACACTTGAAACCCTCGGTACCCTCCCACGTAGAACACAACTATAGTACCATCGCCCAACCAATAGGTTTCACATATGATTCTTAGATTCAAAGATATTAACCACGACTTTTCACATCTATGCCTTGGAATCCCTTCCTCTCAACTTTGGAATTATCGTGGCCACTATACTCATAGACAACAATTCCTTCTTTAAGGGTTATCATGTATTTTATTTCTTGGCTTGGTTTTCTATGTTACCAGATTAATATTTTTCTCTTGATAACATGGGTGATCCAAAAGGAATATTATGGCCACTTATAGAAGGAAAGGCAACAACGATCCTGTCATTGAGGTCTGGTTAGGGAAGGAAGAAGACGTTGAAATAGACACCCCAGGTCTGGTTTACGATGACACTCTTTGTGTCATTGAAAAAGATACTTCATTTCATTGGGGTGAAATATATCAAATGTTCACTAATCAGACATTCTCGCAAACACCATAGGGAGACCCAAACCTAGGTGAGTATAAAAAAATCAAGCACTCCAAACTACATATGATAGCGACACATTCAACAATCTTCCCTTGCGCTGAAGCTATATAATGGATAATAAGACATGCCAAAGTGCATGCTAGACATATAGTGAATTCAAAAGTAAAAGCAATATCTTCCTTCCAACCATTGGTACACCTAGTGTGCTACTAGTTGTCGACTGAGGAACTAGAACTCAATGATGATTGGGTGAATGAATTCCCCTGAAAACCTAGAGACATTATGAGAAATTGATGGGTTATGGGAAAGAAATTTAAGACAAGAGCATCCAACAACTACTCGACCGATCTTCTTAGAGATCCTTACCAGTACGTGGTAGCCATGCTATGTAAGTTGTACAGATAACTAGATGACCAAAAATTTAGGGTGTCATGGGTGTCCTTGATACAAACCATCACCATCACTGGGTAAGTGTTCAATTGGGAAGACATCCTTTCCTCTACCTTGGCAGACACAATATCAATAGTGAGACACATGGCCCCAAGAAAATATCCAAGCTTCCACATGTCATCCTATCTACTGGATGTAATGTGTGTAATCCATGCTTATCCAAAGATGGGCTAGTCTGGACAACCAACTCATCTTCCCATTCATGTATACTGCAAATATATATGGGAGCACACGTATCTCATACACTACCGTAAAATCTATCAAAAGTTTCTCATTCCTATGTATCAGGTACTATTATGTGCCCCTGCACCCTGCATGACCGATAAGGCCATGGATGTAGTAGGCACGGTAGGAGAATGGTGCTCAATGGAGCATGGCACCTACATCAAAATATATGGTGCAACTAAGGCCCCAAATTTTCTCCCTAGGTTTATTCCTGACAAACTCGTTTTGCAAGAAATAACATACCAAACTCTGGTGAATGGGGTAGGTGCTTCCCTCTATAGAGATAAACAAATTATCTAGCTACCAATACCTCTTTGGGAAGGTGCATATTGTTTCAGAGACATCAAGGAGGCACATGGATAACCTTTCTTTTTGGAGAAGAAATATTCTGCAGACATGACCCTCTGAAGACTATCAACTAACATTGCCAGGTCTGCAAATATAGATGGAGTTACGAGTCCCAAGCATGGGAAGAAGAGGAGATTCATAGAAGAGATATAACTTATGATGATGTGATTTTTAGAAGGGGAAGTGACTCCAAACATAAAGGAAAAGTGCAACAAGAGAAAGAAGTCAAAGCTGAAGAAGAAAGAAGAAAGAAACAAGAAGAAAAAAACAAAGAAAAAGTAGAGGCAAAATAAAAGCATAGAAGGGAAGTTGAATAAGAAACAACAATAGAAGCACAAGAAAAGGAAAGAGGAAGAAGAAATGAAGGCACAAGAAGAGGCATAAGACCTCGACCCCATGGATATTGACATCCCAAGAGCCTCTTACAGCGCACCCCTGATCAGAGGACATTTCCGCCTAGGGGAATTGGGACTTTGAGCATTCACACCATCCAAGGCCATAAAAGTAGCAAATCAAAACTCCTTCAGATTTGACAAGGAATTAGGCAAGATTATTTAGAAAAACACCAGAAGACTCCTTATCTTTGGAATCAATCCACTCTCAGTCACCATAGAGAAATTTGTGGTTGAGAATATCGCAAAATATCCTTTGTCCATCGCTTCAACTGGTATGGTTTTCACTCAAGCATCCAAGCAAAATCTCAAGAAAATGGTTCAGAAGATCGAAGAATACAAGGATCATGAGTCTGGAAGAATAAACTAAGTTCTATAAAGGCGATAGGACCAACACCCAAGAATTTAGAATAAGTGCTAAGGATGTAAGGAAATAATTCTATGACATAGCCAAACAAATGGACATTGGTGTGTAGGAATTTCAGAGAACATCTTCTCTAATTATCAGAAAAAAGGAAAAAACCAAAACCAAGAAAATTGAATTCATTGGGATAAGGATGGGTATGGATGAGATGAAAAAATGGATGAAGGAGAACCTTGATGCCCATGAAGGCCTTCCAAGGATGACTGGTAGGGAAAGATAGTTGAACTATGCAACCCTCACCAATTGCCAAAGAATGAAGGAAATGATTGAAAAGGATTTGAAGAACTCCCTCATCATATGCGCCAGACTACACAAAGTAGCCACCATGTTGGCAACCAGTGGTCACTTGCCCCAAATTGATGAACTAGGAAAATCTGACATGAATGATCAATTACAGGTGGAACTAGAAGATATCGTGTGCTCCAGGGAACTAACTGCATGGATTCCCTAGATGGTAACCAACACCAAGATAAGTGAGTATCTAATAAAACCCTCAAAGGATCATAATCCAATTCACTCCTACCTGGACAACCTAAGAAGAGATATGAAAACTTTATCACAAAGTTCAGCTGTCCATGAAGTCACTTTAGAAACATTGTCATTCCCTAGAATATTATTGATTTCAACTTATCACGAGGTACATTAAGTGTACATTAAAGATAAGGACAATGGGGGAAATCACTAAATGAGTTTCAAATTGTAAAAACTAGTTTTATTTTTGTAAAATTAGGAAAGAAACAAGATAGGGAAAATCAAGAGCTTGTAACTGTCACTTGGGAATTAAAGAAGTCCTAAGAAAGAGTTACAAATTCAACTATATATGACAAAGAGCACTCACTTAGAAGGGGCTCTTAATTTTTGTAATTTTGGGAACTACTTTCTGAGAGATCTTAATAGCAGGAATCTCTTAGGGCCATTTCTAGGAGATAATATTTTCGATGACAATTTATTGTGAACTTCTTTTAGTGGAATTTTGGTCATTGTGAATGTTGTAAGGTTACATTGTTCATCTCATAGACTTGTCTTCTCTGAATGTTATGATTTTGCAGTACCTTTTTTCTCCTCTGTTATTATAGTCTTGAGATGATGAATAGATAGATGTGAATGGGTTATTGTAGCAGGATTTTCTATGCATACATTTATTCATGTGTATATGTTACTAATCCCTATCCCTGCAACAACTAACTGTTTAAGAAATACATGCAAGGATTGGTGATATCGATATATTTTCATTTAATAGTTACATTGCTCCTAGCTAGGATACAATACATTAGATTTGATTTTATGCATTTGGCATAGTTCATATCTGTTCCATTTGCATTTTTATGTTTCATCACCCCCTCATATCAGTAATGCCAACTAGGACAAAATCCATATGAGACTCCTATTTCAAAACGTATGAAGTCTAATTGGGACATCATAATAGGGAGTGCCCCTATTTGTTGAAGGGAATTTCACCTTTGCCAACATGCTAATATGCTAGTGTTTTTGTGAGTATATGAGACAACTCGCATATCATTTGGAGACCAAAGGTTGGTGCTTTGTGTGGGTTATGTTTACAACTTGTGTATGGGCACATGCTCATATTTATGTTGGTTATGTTGGTATGTTGGAATTGAGGGAATTGAACTACAATGACATAAATGCATTTGAATCCTCCATTGGACAATGAGATTGGCATGATAAACGACTAAACATGCACACTATTGAAAACAAATTTGAATGGAGAACTGAAGCTTGAACTTGGTGGAGAAAATTGTAGATATATTAATTTTTACTTCTGCAAATGCATCCGTGTTGATGAGATGGAAATTTCATAGAACCATTGTTTACAAATAAAAAATGGTCAAAGCTTCCACAAAAAGGGTCTAAAAAACACTCGAGGAAAAATTCTCAAAGCCCAATGCTTTGAGCATTGCCATAATAGAGGGCCAATCCACATGATCATAGGATAATTTCTCCAAGTCAATCTTGATGAAAAGTGCATCAAGTCCAAGGATTTGAATCCATTCCATTCCTTTCCAAACAACTATGACATTATCTAGAATGAAACGTCCTCTATTGAATCTTGTCTTCTCAATTTGAATAATCCTAGGAAGAATGTACTATTACAAAGGGCCAAATTTTTGACTAAAATATTATAAAACAACATCATTGATCTTCAATTGGGGATAATCTCTAAGTTGTGAGGCTCAAGGGAAAACTTGTTTAGAATCTTATTGATGTTCACTCCCAAAGTTTGTTTTATAATTACTTGTACACTTGTAGGAAATCATCTTGAAAAAATCCCATGTGGCCTTTTAGAGTTGATACATAAAGTTGTCTGATCTTTGTGACTTATCATTGACCATTTCCATTAAGTCTATTATAAACTCATTTATGGTTAATCCCTCGCCACACATCCTTGTTTATTCCTTTGAAAGGTGGTGCAAGACTATGTCTAGGCAAATATGCATTGCTAACTTATGCTCCTTTATGAGCCCTTATTCTTGAAATACCATCAAATAGTCAAGTCTTCTCAGTTAACCTATGCTCCTTTATGGGCCCTTATGATTGAAATACCATAAAAAAGTAGATGACCAATTCTTTTCACTGGAGATGTTTCTTTATTGACAAATCCCTTTTTGACTTTTGAAATTGACATATTTTTCTTTTTTTTTGGGATAAAATTTCCCTTCGATAATTAATAAATCAATATTTACAAAAAATAAGTTCATAAAACAAGCCACCACAGGCACTAATGGAGCTCAAAATCGGGTTAACTAATTACCAATACATCTATACATATAAATCATAAATAGAAAATGTAACAATAAATTAAATAACATACGTGCATGAGTCAACAACTAAGGGCCCTAGGGCCAATCATAAATGTATAAACATCAAATAAAAACATGTAGGAGTCCAAAATTGGGCAAAGGATCATTGTGATATTTGGGGGTTTCCCCCCAACCAATACTAGTAGGCTCCAAATCTACAATAGTCAACTCCTAGCCATCCTTGCTGGGTTTAGAGGGATTTGTAGTCTTTGTAATAGCCAAAGCCAAGGTGAATTTTTTTTTATTCCATTAGACTTGTGGGGGAGGGTTGTTTTTCCTCCATTCAAGCCTATTGATAAATGCAAACAACATTGATTGTGGCTTTCCCTCTATTGTAGATTTGTGTCATTCAATGGGGGAAGACCAAGTTGTTTCTTGCTCAAATTGTATAGGGCACCATACCAAAAATCCAATAATTGTTATAAATATCTCATTTCCACTTGTATATTTTTCACATGGACAACACTCTACAAGGAAAAGATTGCACACATTAGAGAGATATAAATCCATGCGAAGTATTGATAATGCCTCTGATAAAAAATATCATTTCTTTTCTTACACAAGAAAAATGAAATTCAACACGAGAAATAAGCAAATTAGATGGGAAATCTACAACCTATGGGAGTTTATCTCCCAAGAATGCAACTCTATAGGTGATGGATGCAATAAGAAGCTAACCACATAGGGACTCGACCCACCCCTAGAAAGACTTTGCAAGATGATATATCAAGAAAAAATGTTTTAACATTTTATCATGCTCACGTTTAGGACATTTTGAGTTTTGGACACCTAAGTGAGTGAGCCTCCTCTCAACATGAAATCCCCACATAGTTAGGTTGCTTAATATGAATAACAAAGGTATTTTCTTAGATGTGATCCTCCACAACTTGTTTAGGAAATCATTAAGAATTTTGTTTGTATGCAATGACTTATAGCCATTGAAAAACTTACATAAAGGGGGATTTGGATATGTTCCATTTCAAGTGACACCTCTAGGATCGAGGAACCCAAAAACACAAATCAATGGAGAGGTCATTAGGAATTAGAATATGCACCTTATGAAGAATATTCTTTTTAGGGTTGACAAAGAGACTTTAGATTTTAACTTTGGCCATGGAATCCAATCCCTTATCTCGATGTCAAAAAAGTCATTCATTGAGATAAGGCACTTTGTGTAGAACCTAAGGGTTGGAAATTAGGGATTTTTGACCTATGTTTTACCATTTTGCTTCAACATTGGATTCTATTTTATGTAGTGATCATTTAAAAATGTTAGTTCCTAATGAGAGTCTCACCAAGTAAGGAAAGTATTGATGGCCTTCTAGGCCTCCTAGATGCTTTAGGCAATGAGGAAACCTTTATCTTGACTAGAGAAAGGGTAGTAATGAGACTATAAAGGAAGCCTCTGCCAATATTTTACCCAATGAAGCACCAAGAAATATGCAATTCCTCCACAAAAAATTATAGGATTCTTTTCCACCCATAGATAAGGTCATCTATTGGTTCACATTTTTGAGCTTGAGTGTGAGCCTTTAGAATACACATACCCCTAGTCCCTTGGAATGCAACACAAGTCCCAACTTTACTTGTGAAAGCCTTTGTCTCCAACATTGTTGGCTCACATAAATTTCTTAGTCTTATCCAACCTTTAGTACATTGCCATGGAGGGGACCCAATAGGAAGAGTAGTATGCAACAAAGACCTTACTGCATACATGGAACTTGACTTTCAAGGCCAGAGATTCAATGAGGAATTTCCTCAATTTCTTCTAGACTCTTTTCACTACCACCTCCCAAATATCCTTAAGTGAGGCTTGGAAAGCCAAGGGTATCCACATAAACTTAGGGTGAAATCATGAAGATGGGTAACACTTTTGCTTGTTTTATGAGAAACAAAACTGTATTTTCACAAGTTCTTCAACTTCTGGCATACAAAAGTATTTTTTTTATTTAGAATTTCACCTTACAGTGAAAACGAAACTTGTGAAGAATTTTGTTAGCTTTCAATGATTATTTTTCAATTTTTTTTTTATCAATATTTGATATGTCAATTTGACAATTGTTTAACAATATGTTCCTTAAACATGAAAGAAATGATAATGAGTTATTTTTTCCCACAACAATGTTTCTATTATTAAACTTATGTTTTTAAGAAATGAAATATACTGCAACAATATACAGAGACTCTATTTTATCATGACTATAATTTTGAATCTAACCGATGAATATTATAATTTCTAGAATTTTTTGAAGTTGACCAAGCTGAAAACGTTGCAGATTTTAAACACATGTTTTTCTACACCTTGTATCTATCTTAATTTTTACTTAAAAGTAAAATATAAATATACCCTTTTGAAAAGAACAGTTTAAGGATTATGAATATATTTTTTTCTAAATTTTTCACTGTATATTTTTAGAGATACTAATATTTCATTTCACCAAATCATAATGTCTGCTAAAAATATTATGCAGTGATTTTTTTTAAAATTAAATAAAATTAGATAAAAATAATGAAAATGAAAGAAAATTATAGGAATTGAAAGTAGATTCAATTTTGGAAATGCTGGTGTCATTTTCGAAACCAAATTCTTAGTATTTGCAGGAGTCTACAACCTCCGAAGTTCAGGTAAGCTTGGGGAAGTTCTCTGGTTTTTGTTTTCAGTCCCAATTTCATGTTTTCGGCTGAAAGGCTAAATTCTAACGGAAACTATCAAAACTGAACGATTTTCAAGGTTTTCGGCCGAAGAAACCTTCTTTCGGCCGAAAGCGTGTTGAGAGAATTCTGTCGGTCAAAAAAAATGAAAAGGTATATCGTAGCGTTTTATTTCGCACTAAATCATATAAATATGCTTTCGACCGAACACATTTAACACAATTCATCGGATGGACGAACATATATGATCTCAGGGATAGAGATTTCAAAGCATTTCTATTACTGATTGCAGTTGTATTCTTTTCTTTCTTTATTTCTTCCCTCTGTTCCATAGGCTTAATCAGAGGATCGATATTGATACATGATGGTTTTGTAGAACACCTAAACAAAGTTTTGAATTATCTTTTTGGTTTTTGTTGAATAAGGTAATTGATGTTTGTTCAAGTTTTTATTGGAATAACAATTCACATGTTGAAAGATAAATGTCGAGCATTTTTTCAAAGTGAAGTCTTTGTTGAACATATCTTTTACATATAACTATAAAAGTCACGGGAAACAAAAGTTTACACAAGAGAAAATTTGATCGCACTCGAGATGATACTTGCTAAAACAAACAAAAGAAATAACATTATTGGAGAAAGAAACAAGAACATGCAAATATTGAAGAAAGAAACAATGATAATGTAAATAGAAAATTTCAACAAGAAAAATTTCAACCAAGTATGGATGCACATAGGATGATCGAGCACACGACACACATTGGGACTATATTAAAAAAGTATAAAATTCAAAGTATAGAATATTGTAAATAATATAATTGATTATAATTGCGATTTGATGTTTTTCAAAAAACATAAATAGATTTGTTTCATAATGTTGAAGAAGATGTTGAAACTGAAATTGAATCATAA
>SNQJ01S0027748.1:119793-150646 GCA_010110895.2 Picea sitchensis
AAGTCATGATCTCCATTATAACTGAGACCACAATCTAATGTACCCTTAAGGTACCTCGTCACATGTTTTGCAGAAACCAAGTGAACACGTCTGGGATCTACTAGAAACTGACTCATGGTGTTGACAACAAAACATATATCTGACCTGGTGTTCATCAGATACATCAACGATCCAATAATCTATCTGTACATCGTAGCATCAATCAATTCTGACGAAGTGTCAACTAGGAGCTTCAACTTTGTTTCCATGGGTGTAATCATGGACTTGCACTCCAACATATCAAATCTCTTCATATTTCAACTGCATACTTCCCTTGGTTAAGGAAGATCCTCTCTGGGCTCTACCAGACCTCAAGACCTAAGGAATAGTGCATTAGGCCAAGGTATTTCATCTCAAATTCTGCAACAAGCTTCTTCTTACATTCAATGATGAGATTTTCTTCTCCAGTTAAGAATAAGTCATCCACATACAAAAAAAATATAACATTCTCATCATTCATAATCTTGAAGTAAATGTTAGAATCAACTTTACTCTTGGTAAAGCCCAAACTCGTCAGGAAACTGTCAACCCTTCCATACCAAGCTCTAGGAGCTTGCTTCAATCCGTACATAGCCTTCTTCAACTTGCAAACATGAGTATTATTGTCTTCAACTTCAAACCCTTGAGGTTGTTATATATACACTTCTTCTTCAATGACACCATTCAAGAAGGTTGTTTTCACATCCATATGGTGTAACTTCCACTTCATCTTAGCTACAAGAGCTATGATGGTTCTGATTGAAGTGTATCTGGCTACATGAGAAAACGTCTCTTCATAATCAATGCCTTCCTTTTGAGAAAAACCATGAGCAACAAACCTTGCTTTATATTTATCAATACCTCCATCAACAACATGTTTTATTTTGACAAGCCTTTTGGAAGATACCACATCCTTGTTCTTCGGTCTGGGAACTATTTCCCATACATCATTTTTTATGATGTATTGGTATTCTTTTGTCATGGCATATGCCCATTCTTTCTTCTGAATGGCTTCTTCAAAGAAGGTAGTCTCATTCTCTAAGAGATCACACATCAATTCCATATAACTGGAGAATGGCTTGGGTTTCTTCAGTTGTCTCATGGTTCCTTCGGGGGCACCATACTTCTCTCCATCTTGAATAAGTTCCCTTTCCTAGGCTGGATTTCTCTTGTGGGAGATCTTCATCTGGGGAGGTTCTTGAGATTCTATTATGTCATGATCTTCTAGAATATCCTCATCAGGGGAAGTTATGACTTCCCTCACTGGTTCTGCAACTCTGGGAGCTACAAGTTCTTCTTCATATACTTCTTCACGCTGACATCTTCTTGATTTCTTGAGTGCTGCATCTTCATCAAAGGTTACATCCCTATTGATCTCAATATGATGGTAACCTGGTATATAAAATCTGAAGGCTTTGGAGAGCTCACAATATCCAACAAATATTCCCTTCTTTCCTGAAGGGTTCAACTTGGTTCTCTTCTCTTTTGGAATGTGTAGAAATACTGGGCAGCCAAATATTTTGAGATGGCTTACTTCTGGCTTCTTTTTGGAGAACATCTCTTCAGGGGTCTTGAACTCAAGTGCACTATGGGATAATTTGTTTTGTACATATACTGTTGTTTTTGTTGCTTCTACCCATAAGTGCATTGGAAGATCTTGATCATGGATCATGGTCTTCACTGCTTCCATTATAGTTCTGTTCTTTCTTTCTTCTACACCATTTTGTTGAGGATTGTAGGGAGTGGTGAAATCCCTTTTGATCCTGACATCTTTATAAAAATTTTCAAATTATTTTGAGGTGTATTCTCCTCTATTATTTGACCTGAGTATCTTGATCTTTCTTTCATAAAGATTCTCTATTAAGGCTTTGAATTCCTTGAATTTACTGAACACTTCATCTTTTGATTTCAAAAAGTAAACCCAGGTTTTACGAGAATAGTCATCAATAAAAAATACATAGTATACATACCCACTAATGGAGTTTGATGGAATTGGGCCACATACATCTGAGTGAATGAGCTCTAGGACTCCTTCTACGTTACTGTCTCTCTTCGAGAAAGGGTTCTCGATGTTCTTTCCTTCTACACATCCATTGCACACTCCTTCATGGTCAACCTTCAATTCTGGTAGACATGTGACTGCCTTGCTTACATATGGTAATGCTTTGTAGTTGACGTGGGTGAATATTCTATGCCAAAGTTCACATGGATTCTCAATGGAGTGGGTCATGGCTGCTTCTGAGTGACCCTTTAGCTTATACAAACCACCTTCTTCTTTTTCAATAACAATTGCTTCTTCCATGGTTTTTCCTTTGGCCCACATAAGAACTTCTCCATCTATGAAGGCAACTCTGAAGCCTTTCTTTTCTAAATCTGAGATGGAGAGTAAGTTCTTTTTCAAACCTGGTACATATAGTACATCCATCATCTTCATTGGGGTCCCTGAATCAAGCTTGTAGTTTGATTCTCCTACTCCCTTGATAGGGTATTGATAATCATCTCCAAGTGTAACTTTCCAAGGAAACTTCTTTTCTGTAAGGAAAGAGAGAATGTCTTTTTGACCTGTCATGTGCTTGGAAGCTCCACTATCTATGAGCCAAGTGTCATCACTAGGTGACACTGATCCTGAGAGGGAACATATTAAGACATAGTCTTCAATCTGTTCTTTTATCATCTTTGTGGGTGGATCTTCATCTTCAACTGCATGGGCATGGTGCCTTTTGTTTCTCTTCTTGTATTCTTCTCATCTAGCTGGACAATTCTTAGCAATATGTCCCATCTTGTCACAATGGTAACATTGGTAGGATGAGAAATATTTTTCTCTTCTTTGCCCTTTCTGAAACTTTTGGAATCTCCTTGGATGGGATTCTTTATGTATGAATTTGATTTGCGGGTGAGACTCCTTATGAGTTTATTTATGGAAGTAAGACTTCTTTATTTCTCCTTTAGTATGATTAGCTAGGGCTTGATCTTCATCTCTTGATAGCAAATCTTCTCGGTTAGCTACTCTTGCTTCTTCTTGAACACATTCTTCCCAAAGACTGTCAAATTGTAGTTTGTCTTTTCTGGAACAAACATTTTGGATGAATGCATCCCAAGGTCTTGTGAGACCATTAAGGGACATCATTATAAGTTCATCTTCATCTATAGTATCTTCAATTACTTCTAGCTGTTCTTTGAATTGTGATATACTGGAGAAATATTCTTGGATTGTTTCTCCTTTCTGCATCCTTGTATTCTTGAGTTGAGTTCTTAGATTCATCTTCCGATTGATGTTCCTTCCTTCATATAATATGGTTAGGGCATCAAACATTTCTTTTGGAGTCTTATTTGAAGCCACTTGAGGAATCAAGTGATCTTTGATAGAATCTGCAATGATTCTTTTGGCCCTAACTGTGTCCTTTTGGTGTTTTTCTTTAGCTGCAACATCGGTGGGTTCTGGTACATTTTATTTAATGAATCTTGCTAGGTCATTCTCTTCAAGAATGAGTGCAATCCTATACTTCGAGGCACATAATTTTTCCACAGCTTCTAGCTTGTCAACAAGCTTAGTGCTTGCATACATCTTTACCTGGAGCTAGGAAAATTACCAAAAATTGAAAATGCTCAGAATTGAATTTTGAACTTACCAGGAGGTGCGCTTGGCTTAGGCGAGTAGTTTGGTGTAGTTATATTTCAGAAAATCCAAAATTTCCCCCCTCAAACCTGACCAACAGATCTCTGGATTGGTGCTTCTGGTTTTCTGGTGCTTCTGGTTTTCTAGTACTTCTGGTACCGGTGAAAACTAGGGTTTCACTTTCCGGGAGTTCTATCCACTAAAAATGTCCACTGAAGGTGCCAAAGAGTTGCTTGGGCTAGGGCGTAATTTTCTAGATGACTTTTGGGATGAAATTCCTCTTCAATAAAAAGCCCTAATTTTCTTGTACGACAACAATGATGTTTTTCTTTATCCAGTGAAAGATGCTTTCTTCAACTTAGCTCTGATCCCATGTTAAAGTTTAAGCTATTATTAGGTTTCTTTTCAATTTACTAGATAACCATAACACAGATATGATCACTAAGAGAAAAAAAATCACAAGATACACAACATTTATCCTGGGAAACCCTCATGGGGAAGAAAACCCAACAAAAACTTCCTTAATATAGATAGCCAATACAATGCTAAGACAATAAACCAAACACTAGAGAATATCCTCTCCCAAGCAATGCGCATCTCTCTCTTCCTTCTTCCAACAATCGGTAACTGTAACTTCCTTCAATACTTGTGCACTAGATGAGTGAGCTAAGTGAGTGAACAAATGAGGCGCTGACTTCCATTATTTATATAAACTGGCAAGTGCTGAAAGGAGGTGTCTCTTCACTACCAGGGCCAACTTCTTAATTTGCATATTACAATTAGGGTTTGACCAATCCCCAAAAGTGGATTTGGTCAATTACAATGCCCGACATGATCAATCCACAAAAGAGGATTGATCTAATGAATAATAAATGAATAATAAATAGAATACTCTTTGCAGTTACAATATTTCAACATACTTGACTAAGTAGTTTGTTAACATTTATGGGATCCTTGTAGATGTCTCCATACCATTGGAAGAGATTATTAAGTTGTGAGCATATGTTTTGAGTGATGGCTATTTATTTTCTCTTATTATCTTCTCATATTTAGTTAGTACTTGAATCATCAAGAGGAGAGGATGAACTTCTAGAAAAGGGAGATTAGTCTTTGACATTTATTATTATTAGTCTTTGACATTTCTTAATAAAAAATAAGAATACATTTTTATTTAAAAATAACTATAACTTAATATTTATGGTTATTGATAGTGAATGACTAACATGTGGTTATCACTCGTAGGATCCAAACTTATTATAGATACATAGTTAATTAACCAACATATTGTAGATGTCTAAAAATGCCACATTGAGGTGATTTTCATTGTGGGTTTGGTGTCATAATAGGGAGTGCATAGTATTGTGATGTTAAGGTCCTTTTTTTTTTTTTCCACGGTGGAAGATTATTTGGAAACTCACCCCTCTCCCACATAGTGGATGATATGGGAGTGATAAAGCTTCACAGCCCCAGGGGGACCTGGCTTGAACTCGTGACCTCTCCTCAAACTAGAAGAGTGTGCGCACATCTCACCAATTATGCTATCCCATGGGACCTTGTGATGTTAAGGTCCTTACCTTTGCTACAATTAGCCAAGACAATATATTTGAAAATAGACTATTATATAAGGTTAAGCCTTTTCAACATGTTTTTTTTTACATAGATAATAACATATATGTATTTTTTATTCTTCATCAAAAGTCTTAAATAGTATCAATTGATTGTAAATTATGTATTTTTTATTCTTCATCAAAAGTCTTAAATAGTATCAATTGATTGTAAATTTTTGTGTACCACTAAGTTCAATTTCACTATTTTTCTAACCTATTGCAATTGTAGATGTCAATCGAATTTCTTTCTTGTTGGAATGTTTTGATTCCAATTGTATCAACTTCTCCCTCATCTTTGATTTTTGAGAGGATGTTGAAAAGTGTTTCTACGATGGTTTATTATTGTTTGAGTTATATTTTTCCTTGAACTTTGTTTGTTGTTTGTAGTGGTAAGTTTGTTGTTTGTAGTGTTAAATGGTATAAAATTCCAAGTTTTTAGGTGTATTAATGTATATTTAATTTTTACTTCAAAATTTAAAATATATTTTTAAAATGTAATCCACCGTACATAATCGTGTTTTTCAAGAGATGTTTTAATTAGGCTAGGGACTCTAGTTTTTGCCTTGCAGTCAATAATAGTTGATTGCCTATTACTTGCTTTGTTTTGCTCCATTAGTTGGTGCGTTTTGGAGCCAGGACTTGATATTATGCAATCTAAACCTAAGTTCCCATGCTCTAACGTCCTATTAATTCACAACAATTTTGTAACATCTCTTAAGTTTTGTAAAAAAAATGATATTAATAGGATTTATTTTTAAAAACTAATTTGTTTTCTTATTTATCAAAATTTTAATGAGCTTTATTTTTAAAAAACTAATTTATTTTCTTATTTATCAAATTTTAAGAATCTAATTTCTCATTGGTTGTTGAATATTATATGATGGGACTTTATTCCCCTGGTGTATAACATTTTATTTTCTTTATTTTCAGACTTAACAAATTATTTTAAAAACCAAAATTTCTTACGGGCTAGTTTGAACGTTTTGAGAAGGCAGTTTGAAAGTTTCGATAAGGAAACACAACAGTCTAAGCTCTTTTGCAACATTGTAGTCTAAGATCTTTTGCAGGTTCTGATAAAGTTGGAAATCAAAGATCTAAAATCCCAAAACCTTATGCAACACTACATATCATCGCCTCCCACCGTCTTGAAGTTATCGCCTCCCCCACCGTCTTGCACCGCCTCCCACCATCTTGTAGTTACCGCCTCCATCATCGTCTTGAATTTATTGACACTCCCACCACTATTTCCACACCTACCATCGCCATTGCCATAGCCATCCATCGCCTCTGCCGTTACCATCCACTCCCATTGTTCAATTGTCGTTTATAATGGAATTCAAATCGACATGAATAGTTCCACATACAACAACGTTTAAACCAGCTGAACAATTCTATACGAAGGAGCCATACCTAGGAGTAGAAGGATCCACATACCTAGGAATACCTAGGAGTAGGAGAAGCACATGTTCTACTCTATTTGTAGTAGCAACAAGAGGAGGACTGGGCATGGCTTGAAAATCACGACTATATCTAGAAGCAACCTTGATAAAATTTCCCTGCATGTGTACAAGTCATAGAAACAATTTTGGATTTCTTAGTCATGAGATAATTTGCACAGTGAGCATCCAAACCATCATATTCATCATTTTAAGTTGCAGTTCAAGTTGAAATTATAGTTCTAACTTCCCTTTGTACATAGTGAACAATTTGGATCACCATACTAGTAGGATGAGGCTTAGCCTCTGCTAGATGTTGAAAATACAAGCATATGCATACATTGCTGGATATGACATAGAGAACCACCCATAGCCACCGCCAGTCGATGCTAGAATTACATTTGGTCCATCCCACTAGAATTTGGTCCGTCCTGTAACACTATAGTCTTAGTAGTTATAGGCCCAACCTTGATGCTCATAGATGCAGATTTTACATAAACTAATGAGGCACCAATGCACTGATGAACACCTGGTACCCCCAATTAATGAGGTAGTAACTACATACCAACTTATGTACTTGCATGTTGAGCCACCATATTGCTACGAAGCCAGTCAACCCTAAATGTAAGAAACATCGTGGGTTAGTTGACCTTACTGGATAATATGAAATCGACTATAGATGCAAGGAATGCATTGGGTTAGTCACCCTTACTAGATGTTGTCTTTTATAGCCAACAACAAATACATACAAACATATATTGAAGCAAGGGACACACATATAATACTCAAGAAAACTCTAAAGGGGAAAGTATATATTACATTATAAAATTCCCATGTGTACATTCTATTATACAAATGGTCTCTTTATATAACCATAGGTGACCATAACTACTAAGTCCTTATTAGGTAATTAGATCACATCATATCCATAACCATATCCACAACATCTCCTTAAATCTCTCAACTCAATCCATGATATCCTCATCCTTAATATCTCTCCTAATCCTCATCTTTCAAGACATTAAACTTGGTTTACTTCATCACATTTATGCACTCATATACATTAAACATTATTCATATATCACAAGTATGAATTATTCCTTCATACTCTCCCTCAATGGATACTTGTCATTTCTTCAACTAATCTTTGAATTGGTCCAATCTTCAACATCTTATTATGCTTTGTCTCCATCTTTTGTCTTTGGTCTTTTTCATTCTGAAGCTTCAGTCTGCTTCTTGTACCTACATAGTATAAACATCACATTTGTTGAATTCAATATAAAAAAGTTACCATCCATCGGAATACATGGGTGACACAACCATATCTGCACCCTACATTGGTTTATCTGACATCTATGAATTCCAATGATCCAGATTCTGCATTTTTTTTTAACGGTGGCAAATCGACTCAACTCACAAATAGGCAACACAACGTTCTTTTTTTTTATTATCAATCCTCAACGTGAACTTTGCTACAGTTTTACGTTTTACTTACAAACAAAATCTAATATGAGGACTTTTCTCTCTTCTAATTACTCTCCTCCGCTATCAATATGCATGATTTCCTCGTAATCGATGAAAATAACCAGTTCAAAGGAAGCCCGATAATATCGGTTTCCATGTGCGCGAACTTGGTGAGTCCAATCCCCAATGGCTATGATATTCCCTCGCAGTGTCTACTTTTTTAGCTTAGTGCCTTGGCTCCTCCAACTCATTCCACAGCTATACTCAAATCAACATCTCAAAATGGCACAACAACAAGCAAAATACTCTCATGTGCCTAGATCCCCATTCGCTTTGATACCAAATGTTGGATTTAAAATCGAACAACAAATACATGCAAACATATATTGAAGAAAGGGACACACAGATAATACTCAAGAAAATCCCAAAAAGAAAAAATATATATTACATTCTAAAATTCCCATGTGTACATTCTATTGGACAAATGGTCTCTTTATATAACCATAGGTGACCATAACTACTAGGTCTTAATTAGGTAATTAGATAACATCATATCCATAACCATCTCCACAATATCTCCTTAAATCTCTCAACTTAATCCATGAGATCCTCATCCCTAATATCTCTCCTAATCCCCATCTTTCACTCATACATAGATAGTAAGCTTGGTATACTTCATTAGATTTATGCACTCATATACATTAGACATTATTCATATATCACAAGTGTGAATTATTTTTTCATTGGATACTATGAAATCAATTCGATTAGTACATTCACCAGTGCGAGAGAAACTTCAATCGGCGTTGCTTGATCGAATGGAGGTGAATCAATGGGTTATACTTGGTCAAATGCTGCTAATGTTGCTTTCTCCCAACCCACAAATCTTACTAGAATTGGAGGGAGGGAGGGTAAGACCGAATAACCCTAACTCCAAGAGCTTCTTGAATCCTGATTGTCAACACATTAAATAATAACATAGAATCCCTTAATAAATAGGTTCTTCCAACTTCACTTGCCTGTTCAATAGTGCCGAAGTCATTCACTCACCTTAGTCACTAGGTCATATTGTATTACATTACATACATGATGTCGGCCGCACACCCCACTCTATAAAGGTAAGGGATTTATGAAGCAGAAGATCTAGACCCATAACCCATAACATCTGAGTTAGTAGTTTCACCCATAAAGAAACAAATATTCGTAATGGTAACTACAATCCCTTTCCTCCATTTTTATTTTCTAAATTTCATTATGATCCTTGATATCACAAACAACTCAAATTCACTGCATCATAGAAGGTGACTCTGGATGAAGGGATACAGATCTGTGAATTGTTCGGAGAGGTTGCTGAACTCAAGAATGGATGAAGCGCTATAGATTCTTGAACTGTCTAGAGAGTCTGCTGAATTCTAGAGTGGGGCCGCACTTTACCTAGTTTCTCATACAACAAAGGAAGAGGTCTCTAAGGATAGGGGTTCAAGTCCCTCGACAACCATGGCATCTGTAATCGAATGTCATCTCCTCATAAAAAATGTCCTTGGCCCAATTAGAAAGTGATTTCCCTATTCTAGATGGGATTGGGAAACCCTTTACACCTGTCATACTCACGAGCTACTGTAACTTTGATTATTTTAAAATTTATATCATAAAAAATCTAAAAAAACAATGTTATAATAAATAATAATGATGTATTATTTGTAAATAATACTATTATGTTCTTAGTGCGGTCTAAGTTCTCTCACCAAGAAACAAAGATGATAGGAAAAACAATGAATTGTAATAACATACTATAGAGATTACCTTGGGTTCTTTTGTTGGAAAAATTAATTTATGTTTATATTTTTTTTTTCCACGAAAAAAAAACCTGTAATTTTATTCATCCGAAGAGAACCAAATTACATTTTGTAGGTGCCAGAAGCACAACCCAACATTGGGTACAAAACCAGAAAAAAGAAGCCCGAAGGGACAAAGAAGCTGGCTATAAAGCCACAGAGAAAAACAGACAATACAAAGAGCTAAGAACAACCACTAATGAGGAGCAAGAAAACCCACAAAGATGAGCACGCTAGAAGAGTAGACCCCAAAGAAAATCCCTGGATGCCAGAAGGACCAGGTTAGAGCGGTATGAAGCTCCCACATCAAGAGAACCAAAAAGCATCAGTACCAACGAAGACCCCCTCAAATGCTAGAAAATGAGAGACCAGAAAGCTACATGCCCCCAATAAGGACCTCAAAGTGCCATCTCCTGCAAACATCTCATGCCCTTGGCGAGGACATTAAAGCTCTGGCCCCAGAACCCCTTCAGAGATGAGGAAGAGAAAGACACCAACACCCATCAATAGAATCCCAATCTTAGCATACATCAAACCCTGAACATCCAACAAAGCCAAAGAAAAAATCCCAGACGACTGATGCAACAAAACCAAGAAAATCCAACCAAGCAAGAATGATCGACTGTAGACCAGATCTGGCGAAAAACAAGGCCAGAACCCAGCCCTAGGAAAAGTGGAAAGAAAAAATACGGATCAGCCAGATCCATGTACAAAGAGACAGAACCAACCACACAGAGCCAAAAAATCTCCGCGCACGCAGAGAATCACAACAACAAGTGACAAGAGGACCCCCGAAGAGCGACAACGGAGAAGTAGATCAAGTCACCGAAAATGAAGAAACCACATGACTGGATCCACCTCCCAATAGATTTGAAAAACAAGGAATGAAACATCATAACCAAGCCCAAACAATAGCTGCAATAGACGAGAAACACCAGAATGAGGAAGAAATGGAACCACAGGGTCAGATCCATGACAACTCAACCCAGAAACGGGGACAAAAACACCGAGAGAAACATACCATGGATGCAACAGCTCGGGCTGCGGCTAGGAGAACCCTAACCGTAGCCCCCCCTTCTTTATTTTATATGTTCTATTATAATTTATGTTTATATTATGTAAGCATTGCTACCA
Organism: Picea sitchensis; assembly: GCA_010110895.2. NCBI lineage: Eukaryota > Viridiplantae > Streptophyta > Pinopsida > Pinales > Pinaceae > Picea > Picea sitchensis. The sequence goes on from SNQJ01S0027748.1 coordinate 130,904, forward strand.
AAATGTGTTACACTGCAAGGTTTTACCTTCCATTCTTTTGCTGGAAAAATTAATTTATGTTTATATTATGTAAGCATCCCTGCCAAAAACCAGTGGTTAAATTTGATGGGTATTTACTAGTTTTTTCCATTTTTAATGGTCAAATACCGAGAATTTTTAAATTTACCCTCCATAAATTTACACGTTCACTTAATTTTTGAAATTATGAATTTGATAGGCAAATAAAAAATTTAATGGTACCATATAATATAATATGATAACAATATATTATTAATATATATATATATATATATATATATATATATATATAATTCCAATTTCCTAAATTCCAATGTTGATTTTTGTGTAAAACATACTTAACACAGTTATAAATTTTATAGCCAAGGCCATGCATAGTACATGTTACAATTTCTATAGGAGATGCAGGCTCACAACTTACAAGTCATGAGGATTTTTCCAAGTTGAAAAGTGACGGTTGAGATGAAAAAAAAGATCAAGGATTTAAAAACACTACCCAAAACTTGCATGCAACTCTCCAGAGAAGTAAGGCTCATTAATATTAAATTGCAATTGCATGAAAATTGTCTTCATTTGGCTGAAAGCTAGAAAACATCTTTTGCATAGTTATTTTCTCATTATATTAGGTTTTTGAGAATCCACATTTAAATACCTTCCCACTTGTGTTTTTAATGTGAATCTTGATAATGATAATAAGAATAAACTTGGGTGCAACACCCCATAATATTTATTATTTCATTATATTAATAAGGATAATTATTTCAAATTTTGTTAGTTATTTCAAATTTTGCAATCCATGTAACTTTTATTATTATTTTTACAACAACCATTAGTAACTACTTTTTAGGTATCTTGGTATCATTGCATGCATACTTTTTTAATAATCTATTTTTAAGGTCATGGCCAAGCCACACCAAATTGGTGTATGAGACCCCCTTGTTTGTGGGACAAGGGACCCCCCTCCTCCCAACGATTTGACTGGTAAAGTCTAAGGAGGTATACATACCCTACCCCCCTCTCTATTTGAACTACTTAGTGTTTGGTAGATTGTTTTTGTACAATGATTGGATCTATGCTGAATTTGAAACCTCTTATTTGGTGATTTTCAAAATTGAAACTGTATGCAAGCTACTCTGTCAAAGTAATTTATTAAGCTTTTTTGTTTATATTTTTAATGGTGTTATATTCCATGTGAAACAGTTTGATGATGTTATGTTAAATGCATTTCATAATACTTTTATGTCAAAATAAAAATAAAACTTACATAAAAAAAAAAAAAACAATTTTAAAAATAATCCTGTCATAATTTTTTTTTACTTTACTGGTAGAAATGCCCGTGAAATTTATACCCACTTTTAATGGTTTCTTTGGAAAACAAAATTTTAAATTTCTACAATAATAATATACATTATAGTATGGAAATTCTTGTTGGAGTTAATTTTGAAACTTTATTCCATAATAATTTTAGAAAGCAAAAAAAACTCAACAAGTCAAGCTCTGAGTCATCATTAAATATCAGTGTATTGCTGATATTTACATTGAAATATGTGCGGGCAGTCAAGCTCTGAGACATCATTAAATATCAGTGTATTGCTTACATTGAAATATGTGCAGGTAGTCTTGTTATTTGGAGGAATAACCACCTCTACTATCCTTGTATTTAATATATTAGGTAAGATAGCCGCTTGTATATCTTTGTATTTAATGTTTGTATATGAGTTAAGATGGGAAACTCTGCAAGGATTTTGAACTTTGTTTAATTCCCTTAGTATTTCAAGGGAAAAAACTCATTGCCACCCTGAAGTTTTTATGTCAATATTCTTTGTTTAACAAAAAAAATTTGAAATACCCAAAACTTTCCTCTTAGTAATTGGAAATGACTTTTGTATCTCTCAAAAAAAACAAATTGCTCTCTATCCAAATTTTCTTATAAAACTGTTCCTATATTTCAAACAAATTGCTCTAGCCATTAGAGTTATTACACTTTTATCTTATAAAATTGCCCACCATCGTTTTACTTTGTTTAGGTTGGGTCACCATGTCAATATAAGGAAGTATTTATGACTGAGATATAGGCATGAAACATAAAGCTTTGTAAGAGTCTTACACTACGTTTTTTATTATCAGATTTTTAAAAATAAAATATTAATTTAAACTTTTATTTATTATTTTAATTCCTAAATGCATAACAATATAAAGTTATTTATAATAATAATTGTTTATTATTAATATAAAATAAAAATATTCCAAAGTAAATATTTAAAAAAAATATAATTTTTTATTTAAAATATATACAAAGTAAATATTTAATATATATATATATATATAATTTTTTATTTAAAATATATAATAATTATATTTATGAGACAAAGTTAAACTTATTTTTCTAATTTTTTTTTTATTGTTATACGTATTAAATATGGTTTAGTTAATTCTAAAATTGTTTTATGTTCCAAAAGTAAATCCAAAATAAAATTTATAGGGAAATTTTTTCCATACAAATTTAATATTTTAATATTTTATTTATTGATTTTTTTAAACAACTCCATGGACTGACTAGTTGCATAGCACTTATCCTTGTTTTGAAATGAGACTGGAGATGGATGACATAAATTGAATGTGTTTTTCAAAATACATATTTGTTATAAAATTGAAAATGGAGATGGATGACATAAATTGAATGTATTTTTCAAAATACATATTTGTTGTAAAATTGAAAATGGAAATGGATGACATAAATTAAATGTGTTTTTCAAAATACATATTTGTTGTAAAATTAAAAATTAAATGTATTAGCTGAAAAATAATTTTACAAGTTATTAAAATTATGTAAAAAAATTAATATAATGTAATTATTATTATTAATAATTTTAATGATTATTGAGTTTAATTCTTTATTGTATATTTATATAAAAATAATATTTATATATAAAAATTGAATGTATTAGTTGAAAAATAATTTTACAAGTTATTAAAATTATGTAAAAAAATTAATATAATGTAATTATTATTATTAATAATTTTAATGATTATTAAAATTATGTAAAAAAATTAATATAATGTAATTATTATTATTAATAATTTTAATGATTATTGAGTTTAATTCTTTATTGTATATTTATATAAAAATAATATTTATATATATTAGGGTACATTCATGTATTCTTAGAAGAAAGGCAGAGTTTGTATATTAGCCAAACTTACCATGTATATTTGAATATGTGATATTAGCTTGGTATCATGAAGGTATATTCAAGATTATGATTGGTATATTCAAGATACTATAATTTTTCTATCTATTTTATGTATTATTTTAAAATAATTTTTAAAATATATAAATATTATGGAAATAATTTTTTCTATCTATTTTATGTGTTATTTTAAAATAATTTTTAAAATATATAAATATCATGGAAATAAATAATTATAATAAATATAAATGTGTAAACTTTTGGTTATATGTATTTAATATATAAATAAAAAAGTTTAAAATTATTAATTATGTAAAATAAAATTAGTATTAAAATTGAATGTATAATTTATATGGATTTAATAGATAAGAAATTTATGTTTTTTTTTTCTTAGAGGTTACATATTTGAATCAAAATGAGAATAAAGTATGTACACCTTTATAATTAAATAATCAAATCAATGAGAAAGGAGTTCTTGTTTCCTTAAAATTTTGTCATAATCATACAAAACATAACAATATCTAGAGATCTGCCACTTGTTCCGTCAGACAAGTGGAAACCAGAACAGGTGGCTGCTTGATATGTTGTCTGGATCAAAGCAAAAAACTATCACCTGTTCCATCAAACAAATGGAAACCAGAGTAGGTGGCTGTGAATTTGAATGTCTAAACTGTTTGAGCAAGAAGAGATAATCCTGAACATGGAAATGTAAACGCTTATAGAATTTTTGCAAATACAGTGCATAAAGCTAAAAGGAAAAGACTAAGCAATGGATGAACCATTGAAGCATGTGTCATCGTGAGTTCCACCCGTGGGAGTGAAGACGAATAATTGCGCATAGGTTGGGCATTGTTGTTGACTCTACGAGCCCGAGAGAGCATCATATAATATGCCGAGACGACTGCTGAGCATGGTATGCTTGTGTAACTTTTCCTGCATGTACCGACGCATCTCGAATATGAGTTCCAAGTGTTATGGTGAGAGGAAACAAGTGGAGCGTGAGTCTCGGTCTAAATCTGTGGAGGGAGGTGGGGGGGTCTCCATTAGGCAGTCATCTGACAAGATTTCTTCCTGAATTGTGCAAGTTTCCCAGTCCGAGATACCAGCTACAACGAGGAAGGAATGGCTAGTGTTGGGCGGGTCATGGGGGTCTAGAACAGGGTACAAAAGGGAGGCCAACGAAATGGTAATCGGCTATGCAAGGATCTCTTCTTCTACAAAGACCATTGGAGGCTCGTCATTCCCCCTATCTCGACGAACCAGAGAGGTCGAAGGTGCTTGGGTGAAGCACTAAAGCCTTCTTTGCCTGGCAGCATAGCTGTAATAAGTGGGCCCTCTCTTGGGCTTGTCGCGCTCCCGAGGCATTATCGTGGAGACAATCCAGACTCTGAGCGGGCAAAGAACTTGCAGAGGTAGGGGGAGAGTGGTTGGAGCAGAGCCAAAACATAAGAACTGAACCAGAGTCGAATGGTAAGAGCCATAACATACCTAGAGTAAATGGAGGGGTGTCGAAGGAGCTGAAGGGACCTTGCATGTGCTTCCCGTACCCATCACCGTCTGCCAACCTTGCTGCACTGAAGGAGCCATTAAACTAAGGTGAGAGAGCTATCTTTCCTGCTCGTATAAGCTTTGAATGTTTTCCACCCTATGAGAAATGGATGTGAGGGCAATGACAAGTGTATTTAAGTCAGCTATGTGCATGCTGGCAACGTGACACCCCATCCAAGGGTGTAGAATCAAAATATTAAATCAACATAATATTTGAATTGAGAACCTAAATTAATACAAAGTTTTGATTACCAATTCAAAAAAGCCAACATCTTAAGAAAAATATATACATTTTGTATTTACCAAAATCATATATAACTAATATCCTCTTAAATAAAATACATTAATTATAATATACAAAATATAATTCAAAAGCCAACATCTTGAGGAAAGTATATACATTTTGTATTCACCAAAATCAAAATCATAAATAAAAGATAACTCTTAAATAAAATATAAGACATTAATTATAATATAGAATATAATGTTGTTGATGATTTCCAAGGCTATTTCTCAAGAGATTTACATATACAACATGCCATTTGATGATAGAACAAAATAGTCACCTTAGACTAGGAATTTTGTAAATACATAAATGAAAGGCATTAGTGACTTAATATGCAGGCATGCAAGAGGTCAATTTGATAATATAACATTATACTCACTTCAATATGTGATTTTACGTAGAAGTGATTTAACGTATGCAATATCGAAGTTAAATTCTTGAAAGTTTGAGATGGAAGACGAAATGAAGGGTCGTTTACAGTTATAAAAATATATTTGCATTATATAGAGATGAATATGTTTAAATAATTAAATTTTTTTATTTTTATTTTATTTTATGAGCATATTTTTAAATTTAAAATAGCATAAGATGAGTTAATATGATATAATTTATCATTTAATTATTATTATTATTATTTATTTATTTATGTTATAAAATAAATTATAAATTATTATTTTATTATTATTATGATATAAAATAAATCAATGTGTATAAATTTGTGTTATATTTTATTTTTAATATTTCAATATTTTTATTTTATTTTATGTGTATATTTTTTAAAATTTAAAATATAATAAAATGAATTAATATGATATATTTAAACAATCAATTTTTATTATCATAATATTTCTTTTTATTTTATTTTATGAACATTCAAAATTTAAATTTAAATGATTATTTTATTATTATTAATATGATATATAATAAATCATTATATATATTTATTTGATTTTTTTTATTTTTTGGAGGAGGAGGAGGACAAATATTTTGAAATTGAGATCTAATCAGGGTAGTGTGATAAATATTTTGAAATTGAGATCTAATCTGGGTGTAGGTTGGACAATCTAAGAGAAAGTGCTTTTCATCTTCAACCTTCTTAGTGTCACAAAGGTGATAAACTCTTTCATCCCATGGCGTTTTAGGAATTGACCAACACCCAGTTTCACCATGGAGCTCGTGAGAATTTGTTCTTATCTTAGCAAGGCTTATTTTTTTCTTTACACTTGTCAAAAGAGAGAGATAATTTTGATATTCTATATTAGGGTTGATTACAACATTATAATACCTTAATTCTTTTTTTTCCTCTAACTCTTTATCACACCACATTTTCTCCTTAAATTTTGATTTAATGATATTTTTAATAGTATCCTTATTCCACAAAATGTTGTCTTCCATAATTCCCTAATAGCTTAGGCAAGACTGAGCATCTTTATGCCATACTCGCTTGAGTCAAGGGTGGTTACGATTGGATTTTGAAACAATTTTAGGAAGCCTCTTGTCTTCCATGTTGTTTAACTTGTTCTTATACATTAGGTATCTAGTCATAGCCATGCTCTCAATGGGGGAAAGGATTTCCTCCGAGAGGAGGATGGGATAGGGCGTATTTCCTTTAATTTTGAGATTATAGGTTATAAACTATTAAAACTATAGCAACATAAAGTGTACATATATTAGCCTAGTGTCCAAGGCATGCATAAGACACTAAACTTACCCAACACAACTGAACTATTATTAGTCCAAGGCATGCATAAGACACTAAACTTACCCAACACAACTGAACTATTATTAGACTAAGTTTAACTTAGGAAACTCAACCAAAAATTTGTTTATGAGTGGATTGTGGTAGGGCGCTCAACCTTAGTTCTGGGTGGGGTCCTGCCTAGTAAGGTGCACTTCCTTAGTGTTGTGTGGGGTCCAAAGAGAGGTGGTGCCTCGATTTGGACCATTGGAGTCCTTGCTGGGTGTGAATCCCAAGGCAACAAATGAGGATGGATGGGTATAAAGGAGGATGAGGGTGTTGGGAACCTCATTCTTCATTATAGAGAAGAGAAGGAGGAGAGAAAAGGAGGGCACTTGAGGATGTGGAAGAGGTTGAGTTCTGCTGAGATAGAGGTCAAGCCTTGGTTGTGTTGAACAATAAGCTCATGGGGATTTATGGGTAGACTTGGTAGCAAGAAGAGGCCACCTACATGATTGTACAATACAACAAAGTGTTGTTGTGAGCCGGGTCGTGTAACAACAACTAAAGGGGATTGTTTTTGGTCCATACAACTTCAACATAAGAGGGAATAAACATGGACATAGTTATAGCAGCCAAGAGGGTCGATTCAGAGGCCATAAAACAACCATCAAAGAAAGAAATTAGGGTCGTACACCAACAACCTTGTGCAACTAAGTCTGCTGGGCCATACACTCAAGAAGTGGAGCATTTTAGGGTTGTAAGAATTTGTATTTATTTCCACTATAATTATTTTACCACTGAAGCCTCAATAAAAGACGCTCCTTTGCTGGTTTTCCCCACACTAGGGTTTCCAGGGTATGTACTGTGTCATTGTGTGTTTGGATTTTAATTTTTTCGCTGTGCATGCATGTATACTCAACTAGTATAATTTTAGCATAGATCATATTTAAATTTCCAAGTTTGAAATTAATTTCCGAGTTACCAATCTATTGGCTAAATTATCATTGTGATGGGTATTAGAATTTTAACACGGTATTAGAGTTGTGCCTCTGATTAGAAAACATGTCAAAGGTTCAAGTCTACAAAAAATTTCTGTAGATTTTTTGAAGGTTCCAACAGCCCAAAATCAGAGTTTTCATGGCTACCAGCGTGAGGTATGAGGATAGGATTGAGGGGGTCTCAAAATATCTTCAATGGAAGGTAATAATTACATCTGTACTCAAGGAGAAAAAGATGTGGACTTATGTCAACACAACAATTTCTGCACTAGTCCATACTCCTATTTCCTTGGACCTCAATGAGGTGAAAGAATCCAGGGAATAGAGGATTCTGCTGGATGGTGTCAAGGACCATCTTATTCCACATCTGGCTGAGAAGAAAACAACGAAAGAAATGTGGGATGTGATGACCAAGATATATCAAAGTGACAAACAGAACTGGAAGATGGCTCTTGGGGTCCAGGGACAAGTTTCATGCCACCAAGATGTCAAGGGTGAAGGAGTGACATCCTACCTCACTAGGCTCACAGAAGTCAGAGATGAGCTATCAATAGTAGGTGATATTGTTCCTGAAGAAGAGATGATACACATAGACTTGAATGGATTTGGAAACTAGTGGGATGTATTTTTCAAGTGTGTAATGGGTCGTGAGAAGATTCCCACTTGGGAGAGTATGTGGGATAATTTTACTCAGGAGGAGATCCGGGAGGGGTATCAATGTGAAGGATATAAAATAAATTTGAAGATGAAGAGAACCTTGCTTTAGCATCTAAGAGAAAGGGGAATAACAATAAGAGTTTAGTTGAAGGAACTTCTTCAAAACATGGAAACACGAAGAGGTTTGTCACTAGCAAAGTTAAATTCTTTGCTTGCCATCAGCTTGGGCATTTCTCCAACCAATGTCCCAATAAGAAGAAGGGAAAACCTAAGAAGAAGATGGATTCTACAAGTGATATGGATGCATTTGCAACCATATTTGAGGATGGATTTTCACTCTTAGCATTCCTATCTACCTCCATCATCACTGGTACATGATACATTGGCAATGGTTCTTCATGCCACATGACATGGGTGCATGAGTACTTCAACAACTTGAAGGAGTACAATGAAAAATTCAACAATGTACTTGCATATAATTCCAAGTACAAGACAACATACAATGGGACTGTGAGGTTTTAGAGGGTGTATGGTAAGCCTTTTTCAATTATTGATGTTTTGTTTGTTCCTCGTTTGACTAAAAATCTGATTTATGTTTCAACCTTAGAATGTAATGGATATGTGGTCACCTTTCGGGATGGAAGAGTATTTATACATCCAAAGGGATCCAACACTAGCATGGGGAAAGTGTTGGGAGTAAGAAAGGACACACTATACCAGTTGTAGTTTGAACCAACTTGTGCGTTGGTTAGTAGTAGAAACAATGGTCGAAATTTGGGGGAGCTTTGGCATAGGAGGATGGCTCATTTACATCATGGAGCACTCAAGGTTCTTAGGGAGGCTGTGACTGGGCTTCCAGAGTTCAATTCTGATCAACATGGTGTGTGTAAGGGGTGTGCTATGGGAAAGTACACCAAGACAATTTTTCCTAGCAGTGACATTAGGTCCAAAGGGATTTTGGACTTGATCCATTCAAATGTTTGTGGTCCCATGTCAGTAGTGTCTATTGGAGGGTTCAACTACTATGTCTCCTTTATTAATGATCATTCTAGGAAAACTTGGATCTATTTTATGAAGGCCATGTATGAGGTCTTCAGCCAGTTCCAAAATTTCAAAGCTCTTGTGTATAACCAGACAGGCAAACACATCAAGGTACTCAGATCAAACAATGGGGGCGAGTATACCTCAAGATCCTTCAAGGAGTTCTATGCAGATTCTAGGATTAAGAGGGAGATGACTATGCCATATAAACTACAAGAGAATGGAGTCTCAGAGAGGAAAAATAGGTCGATAGTTGGGGAAATAAAAGCTATGCTACATGATCAAGACTTTCCCACGTTTCTATAGGTTGAGGCATGCAACACTACAATCTATCTATAGAATAGGAGTCCACACAAGGTATTGGGGAGGATGACCCCTAAGGAGGATTTCATGGGGACGAGACTAGAGATTGGTCATATACGCATCTTTGGGTGCTTGGTCTACTGCCATGTTTCGATAGAGAGGAGAACCAAGCTTGAGCTTAATGTAGAGAATGGAATCCTTGTTGGTTACAACGAGACCTCCAAGGCCTATATGGTATACATTCATGCACTCAGGTGGACAATGATTAGGAGGGACATGAGATTTGAGGAGGACATAGATTTCAGGAAGTCCTGTGGACATATGCTAATTGATGAATAGATTTAGGAGCAGAGTGCTCCTAAGGAGGAGGCTAGAAAAACATTATATACTACATGTCCCCAGACTTTTGTACAGGTTGGGAAACAACAACAACAATAGAGTGAGTAGGGTGAGTAGTGTGAGAAACATGAGGAGGAGTAATATGCTCAATTTACTTTAGCTGAGTCCTCTAGTAGGAGGAGGCCGAAGTGGGATGAGCAAAGATTGAGAGAGGCTCAGGAGAAGGTGGATGCTCCCAGAACATTAGTCAGGGAGAGCAGGATGCCACATAGATTTTCCAGTTACATGGCTCTTATGAGTGAGTTGATAGAGGCTGAGCCTTCCAATTTTCAGGAGGCATATGAGTAGCAGGTGTGGAGAGATGCCATGATGGAGGCTTATTCTTCCATCATGAAGAATGATGTGTGGAAGCTTGTGCCTTTACCAGAAGGGAAACCAGTGGTTGGATCTATATGGATATATAATATCAAACACGTTGCCGATGGTAGTGTGGACAAGTTCAAATCCTGCTTTGTGGCTAAGGGATTCTCACAAAAGGAGGGCATTGACTTTACTGAGACATTTGTAGTTTTGGCGAGGTATTCTTCTATCAGGTATGTGATATCCATTGCAATTGAGTTGGGTTGGAAGATCCACCAGATGGATGTCAAGACAACATTTCTTAATGGAGTGATAGAGGAGGAGATATACATAGAGAAACCAGAGGGGTTTTAGGTGCACAACAAGGCATCTCATGTTTGCAAGTTGAAGAGAGTGCTATATGGGCTCAAGAAGGAACCACATGCATGGTACAATAGGATCAACAATTATTTTCTTAGGATGGGCTTCACCAAGAGTGAGGCTGACTCCAAGCTCGATTACATATTTGTTGGGGGGGAGCCACTCATTCTTGTGCTATATGTGGATAACTTATTCTTGACAGGGTCAGAGAAGCTCATAGCGGATTACAAGAGGGATCTTGCTGTTGAGTTTGATATGAAAGACTTGGGGATGATGCAACATTTTCTTGGTTTGGAGGTGTAGTAGAAGGATGGGAAAATTTTCCTTGGACAAGAGAAATATGCTTTGGAGATTCTGAAGAGGTTTGGCATGCAATATTGCAAGCCTATGGTAACACCCATGGCTACTAACTGGAAGAAGATAGATGCTTCCAAGTCAGAGGGAGTGGATCCCACTCTTTATAGGAAACTCATTGGCTCTCTTATGTATTTGGTTAACACCATACACGATTTGTGTTTTGTTGTCAATACACTCAGTGAATTCATGGCAGAGACTAAGTGTGTACATTGTGTGGGAAAAAAACATGTGTTGAGGTATATGCATGGGATAATCGAGTTTTGATTGAGATACATCTAGGGAGATAGAGTGAATATCGTGGGTTATTCCGATGGAGACTGGGTAGGAAACAATGTGGACAGGAAGAGCACATCAGGGTGTTGTTTTATCTTAGGTTCAAGGGATATTTCTTGGTTCAACATGAAGCATAAATAATTTGCTTTGAGTTTTGCAGAGGTTGAATACATGGAAACCATCTTGGCATCATGTGAGGCCATTTGGATTCATAAGTTACTCATGGGTTTGTTTGATCGAGTGTTGGACACAGTAATGATTCACTGTGATAATCACAGTTGCTCTTAAAATCCCGTGTTTCATGAGAGGTCCAAACACATTGAGATAATGTACCACTTCATTTGAGACTGCATGCAAAAATGTTCTATAAAGTTGCAGGTTGTGCCAACTAGTGAGATGATTGCAGATATACTCACGAAGCCCTTGGTGAAAGGAGAAATTGTCTATATCAGGGACAAGTTGGGGGGTTGTGTAGAACACCTTCCTAGCTAAAAGGGATTGTTAAAACTATAGAAGCAGAAGGTGTCCATGTAGTATCCTAGTTTCCAAGGCATGCATAGGACATTAAACTTACCCATGACAACTGAACTGTTATTATCCTAATTTTAACTTAGGAAACTCAACCAAAAAATTGTTTCTGAGTGGATTGTGGGGCCTTGTCAAGTAGGGCACTCAGCCTTAGTGTTGGGTGGGGCCCTTCTTAGTAAGGCACACTTCCTTAGTGCTATGTGGGGTCCAGAGAGAGGAGGTTCCTCAATATGGACCGTTGGAGTCCTTTCTGGATATGAATCCCAAGGAAACAAATGTGGATGGCTGGGTATAGAGGAGGATGAGGGTGTTGGGCACCTCATTCTTCATTCTAGAGAAGAGAAGGAGGAGCGAATAAGGGAACTTGAGGCTATGGAAGAGGTTGAGTTCTGTTGAGAGAGAGGTAAATCCTTGGCTGTGTTGAACAACAAGCTTAGTGAAATTTATGGGTAGACCTGGAAGCAAGAAGAGGCCACCTACATGATTGTACATTACATCAAAGTGTTGTTGCGAGCTGGGTTGTGTAACAATAGCTAAAGGAGACTGTTTCTGGCCCATACAACTTCAACACAAGAGGGCATAAACATGGGAAGAGTTACAAGAACCAAGATGGTTGATTCATAGGCCATACAATAACCATCAGAGAAAGAAATTAGGGCCATACAAAAACAACCTTGAGCAGCTGATTCTGCTGGGCTGTACACTCAAGAAGTGGAGCATTTCAAGGATGTAATAATTTGTATTTATTTCCGCTGAAATTATTTTACCTCTGAAGCCTCAATAAAATCCCCTTCTTTGTTGGTTTTCCCCACACTGGGGCTTCCATGGTATATACTGTGTCATTGTGTGTTTGGGTTTTAATTTTTCCATTGTGCATGCATGTATACTCAACTAGTATAATTTTACCATAGATCAAATTTAAATTTCTGAGTTTGAAATTAATTTCTTGGTTAACAATCTATTGGCTAAATTATCATTGTGCTGGGTATTAGAAGTTTAACATAAAATTATTTTGGATTTGCTCTATCTTTCTACAATTTTCACGAGAGATACTGCATCCCCAAACTTCACATCCATATAGAATAAAATGTGTAAAAGGAGTCTCAAAGAGGAGTTTCTTCTTATTCCATATCCAAAGATCGATTGATTTACAATTGTTTTCAATCCCATAATAAGCTTTCCATCCCCCAATAATCCTTTTCTCAATGCTATAGTTCCAATTGAACTTGTGGTGAATATTGATTCCAAGATATTTGTATGGAGTTACTTCCTCCAAGTTGTTGTTATCATATACGAATGTATCATAAGTGATCTTATTGGATTTAATGATCATGATCTTAGTCTTACCAGTATTAACAATCATACCCATATTGGAGAAAAAATCCTTAAGGATTCTTAGTTGGTTTTCAAGATCATGGGGACTCCTCTCCATAAGAATGATATCATCATCATAAAGAAGAATATTGATGACTATACTAGTGAGAGTAGGGCTGACACAACCTTCTTCTTCCAAGCAAACTTCTAACTTGTCAATGTATATGCCAAAAAGGGTAGGGGAGAAGGGACAACCTTGCTTGACTCAAATATTGCAGTTAATATCTTTCGAACAACCCTCAATGTTATTAAACTTGGAAATAATGTTATCATACATCCTTGTTGCAACATCCCTCAACTCGAAAGGCACTTTTATCTCTTCCAACCTATTCCAAAGGTTTTTCTTGGGAACTGTGTCAAAAGATTTTCTAAAGTCAACAAAAGAACAAAAAAAATTGGTTTTAGTAATGCAAAACTCCTTTGCAATGATCCTAAAGGTAAAAATATGGTCCACAATTGAATGATATCTCCTAAACCCGGCTTTGCCTTTAGCTCTTTTACTGTGACTTTCTAGCCAAAGGCTAATCTTCTTTTCCAAAATAATTCCATAAAGCTTGGATAAAATCGGGCTAATCATAATGGTCCTATAATTAGAGGGAATGTTTCTATCCCCATTTTTAAAACTAGGAATACTGAGGCTTTACATCCAGGGTTTAGGGAAGCCCTACTTAACCACTAAATTGAAGAGCTTTTGTATGTGAGGGATGAGGATAGGCCCTCCGATTTTAAAGTTTTTAGCTTGGTAACCTTCATTGTACTTAGCTTTCCCATTTGCAAGCCGCTTAACCCAGAATTCTATGTCATCAAAATAAAAACTTCACCCTCTGTAGGGATAATAGGAATGGTGTCCATGGCATTAGGGAACTCCAAAAGACTTTTAAGGTAGGAATTCTAGTCCCTTAAGGGAATCATATAATTTTCTTTAGTGTTGCGGATTAGAATTTTCCTTGAGAACTTCTTGGGATCAAGCTTAGATAGTTGTGAAAGCTGCTCTTGTCTTTTATTGATATAGTACCTTTTTTTCCTTTTAATTAGGGATTTGTGCGTATTGATCTTATCGAGTTTTAAGGACTCATTAGAAGCATCCCTAATGGATTTCTTATCAATTTACATTCTTTTTCATACCAAGGGTTGGTCATTCTATTATTCTTTTTACATGACACCTCGAAAAAGAACTTGTTAATAGAAGTGGAAAGGGTAGTTGTAAAATTATGATAGAGGTATTCAATGTTGTCCTTATAAGTTAGGAGATGTAATTCACTATTTAAAGACTTTAAGAAAATGTCAACTTTACTTTTGTCAATGTAACGACCCCAACCGTTACGACACAAACGACATACACCAATATATATATATATATATATGCATTAGGAAGTAACGACAATAATACAATCACAACAACTCGACTTGACGACATCAACAAAGGATGACACCGGTAACATATACATGAAGGGCATAACATACTAGCGCACCAAGAAGCTTGAAGCAATTTACGAACATTTACTCCGACAATAAATAAATGACTAAGCTAAAGAATGCTATCAATGAACATCCAACACAAGCATTCTAGTAAAACAATTCATGTAACTCGGAAATTCCATGGCGCACAATTAAATAATTCACTAATTAAAACAGATGACATCATTATATAAGTAACACATGATCCAATGTCGGGTTAACAAGTTCACTTGTCGATCAATGCACACAATGATCCAATCATATGGGATCATACCGCCACATTGTGATAACGCAAGGGTAAACTACGACGTACACATAAACCATCTCTAAACCACAAAGAATGTCATAAAACTCATTACACATGAGGTCTCAATCTTTATTATAAGAAATCTACAAAATAAAGCACCCTACTATTGATCAAACTAATCAAACTAATCATCAACGCAGGGTAACCACAAGCATTACTTTTAAATGCACAAATCACCTTACAATCTCTTCTGAATGATTAACCTAATTCGATAAAAGTAAAATCATTAAATAAAATATTTATTAAGGTCATTATTATAAATAATCCCTATCACTCACTAAAGTAGATCACTAAGAGAACCTTTAATAACCAAGTGATCCCATGAGCATTTATTTTCTTAAAACCATTATTATAGAATGTAAGTTGAATAGAAATATACATGTGTGGTCCTATTGGATCTATTGTTCAAAAGGATAAAAGCACCACTAGTAAGTCAACCCCTTTACAATTATAAATTAATAATAATCCCTTTTCAAATCATATAAAGAATCAACATGGTAATAAGTGTGAGTCATACAATCTCCTTATGATATGATTATAAAGAAACAAATTGACAATATGTTGGAGTCATACCATCCCTTTTCAAATATAACTAAAGGAACTTAAATTGAAAAGAATTCGAACTGTAATAAAAATTCTTCTAAAATACATTCTCTTTTATAATTACCACTGAAGTTAATTTCTAAAATTTCAGAATCACCATAGAATTAAATTAACCAAATAACCTTCCAGCACTTGCCTTCTCAGTTATAATGACAGTGAAATTATATATATATATTTATTTATATTTAAAAAAAATTGGAAAACAATCAACTAAAAAGGTTCTGAGAAAAAGGTTGCTACTATCATCAATTCCCATCATTTCTTTTAAGCCAAAACGCACAGCTAGAAAGGCACACCCTTAGGATAATTTATCTGAAATAAAACTCGAATCATAGGGGTGATTGCATAGAGTTAACTGGAAGGCGAATGATTTGGATTAAGGAAAGGACACAAAACAGAGGTTCATCCAACCACTGGGAGGGGACTCTAAGAGAAATGAGCCCCTGTGCTCATTTACTATTGACAAACAAGTCTTGCTCACAGGTCATCAAGGGCGTTAAATCTCATTAATTCGAACCATAAGATCTAAATCTGGAATCACAACAGAAGGAAGAAACCGCCACCTTCCACAGAATTAGATAGAAACAAAGCTCAACGAATTGCTCAACCACCTTTCAATGAGGGGACTGTTAAGTGCCAGGTGGCAACGTCTATAATGGAAAATAGAATAAAAAAAGGATGGAGTTGATTACATCACTCAAATTCCTCCGTTAAAACAACCCAGGTCGCAACAACACATGGCGCAACCCACGAGGAGGGAGTCTACCAAGAGGCGACTCTATCACGACATAAAAATGATATCTCAAGTCAGTGAAACACAATAGATATTTATATATATTTGTCGTTGTGATCAACTTGCATGAAATATCAAGGCATTCAAAAACGCAGAGGATTAAATCAATCCGGAGATAGTGTAGACCATGATTCCTCTACCAAGGTGGAAGACATAGTACCGATAGGATCCAATAAAGGAAACCTCTCTGAGAAATGCGTGAGGCGAGTTGAAACACCAGTTTTAACTTGAGAGGGGACAAAAGACGGTCTGAAGCTGAGAGAGGGCTATCAGAAGCTTTGACGCAGATGGTCAATGTTGAGAAAAGAATGCAGGTTCCTTGAAAACTCACGCGGATTATTCTGTGAGATTAAGAAACGCCTCTAACTTGGCAGCAACAACTGCCATTAGATGTCGATTCTATCTCGAAATACGACTGATAAAAGCATTCCGTGGATGAATGTAGATGATCGCTGGAAATTTTCTAGTAGACCCTGGTCTAGGAGGTACAAATGTAAGGAAGTAATCGTTGAAAGGATAACAATGTTTTTAAACTTTCCGTGAGCAAAGTTAGTTATCTCAAGGGTGTTCATATACATGGATGAACTGAGACTGAAGGGGTTGAACTGCAGAGTGATACTTTTTATCTACTGTGACACGATAGACTAACCAGATTCTGAAAGGCTCCTTTTATATTTTTATTCCTTCCTACAAGAATATGTCGAGTTTATAAAAAGTAATGTCAATCATGATTTAATTGCCTGTCACATGGATTCATTTTATTCTTTGGTCCGCTTCACTACTATTTGAGATGAGAATGTGATATTTAACTACTTTGAAAAATTAATTGATTTGCAATAAGGATAGAAGCTTAAGCTCACATGAGGTATTTCCATGGAAAATAATCACAAAACGGTGGACACTCATCCTGCATGTTCAGTTTTATCCCAGATTCACTGAGAGAAAAATAAAAATCGCACAGATTTCATCGGTGGGAGAACAATGAGTTCACCAAACACGAAAGATGGATGAGAAAGGGGTTTGCGCACGGTTCTAGGTGTGCCTAGTCCGTGATGAATCGAAGTAAAAGTTAAAAGATATTCCGATCTTCACACAACTTCCAACAGGAAAAAAAAACTCAAAAATAACCTAGGGAAACACTTTTCTTTTCTTTGCCCAAGACCATCACCAGATATTCATCTGGAAGGAGATCTGTAAATGCAATGGAAGGCATCTTCACAGAGGCAACATCTGAAAGGGAAACTCCAGAATGGATGAGGTAAAAAGAAAAGGAGGGTGTGTAGAAGTCTGGGCGCAAGGGTAAGTCGGAGGCAAGCGAATAAAATAAGAAATCCATCATCACATAAAACAGAGTTTGATCCAAGATTGTTGAATATGATATTAATTATATATGTATAAAGAAAACCAATTTCATTAGCCATCATTGAAAACTAAAACTAATTCATGGTAGAGATAAACTCAATACAATACCGTAACCGATGATGACAAATCTGAAGCCACTATCCCGCGCTTGTGATCCGACCAACTTCTGTTTGCTAACCGCCGAGACCTCATCGATACCTCCTAGACAATGCTAGGGGTACTCTTCTCCCCCCTGATCACAAAGGGGCCACACACACAAACCAAAGAAAACTAGCCCCCAACTTGCCTCGCAAGGTCGAGCTACCACTCCAATTCGAGTTGGGTATCCCAACTCCCATAAAAAAAATCAGTCAAGAGTAAAATCCGACAACATAACCTTCCGTGTATCAGACGTGATCTTTTCTCCTCCTCTGCCATTTATTTTATAGAGTTTTCTTAGTGACTTCTTTCTAAAACGCATATTAAATTCTTTTTATTAAAATTTAATTAGGAAAATTCTCTCCCATACACTTGTCACCTGATCCCTTAGTCGCACCAGAAATTCATTTAATTAATTAATTTAATTTGACACTTTCCCTCACCCACCTAAAAGCGTTCCTAAAAATGCTCCTCGATGTACCTTTATTACCTTACATTCCTTTAATGACTGATTCCTTTTTTAAAGCCTAGTTGAGTTCAAAATTAGAAAGTTTTCTAGACTAGATTCCCTACTATATTCACATTCCCTCTTTTCCTTGAGTTTCCCCTTTGGTCTAAGCTCTGAATTAGCAAGTTGTACAAGCCAACGATTAATCTTTTAAATATTTTAGTCCTCCATTAAAAATTTAATTTAATTTTTTTATGTTTGAAATTTCTTTATCCCCCCTTTGCTAAATGTCCATTTAGTGTTTTTTTTTTTTGTTCACATGTCCTACTTAGACTTAGGTTTTAAATTCACTAGGCTCAACCACAGTTTTTAAGGGAATTTATAATTATTTATCTTTACTCATGCAATCATTAAAATTAAGGCTGACCAAGTCCTAAGGAGACATAGTTTTCTAGGTACTAGGTTCATTAACTTACCAGTGTTAAAAATCACGACGTGCCCTTCAAGATGCACTACGTGCTCCAAGGGTGCCACTCGCCTTTTGACTGATTTTGGTAGACGTCAAACCCCTGGAGTCAATACTCCGTCAGGTGACCTTGTGGGAGATTAATGGCCTCTAAGGAATAAGGACCCTGCCTTATTACGTGCTCCTTAGAATCATCGTAAGCGACTGTCACAGTCTGCCCTCACGAAATCGTGGATCTCTCGAACTAGGTAATCGTTAACCTACAGTTCGAGCCACAACGAGAGTGCTAGTAGGCTGTGGAGGGGTTGTTGCCACACCTCTCCCTCAATATATTTGGTTGTCATGCATGACCCATTTATTCCAAATGTGAGTATGGTTAGCAAGCCGTCATCAGCCTGCATCCATCAAAAAAAGATGTCAGTGATAAAAAATAAACATCATAATATACCAAACATATGTCACATATACAATATCAAAAACATTCAAACCATAAGAGTCCACTCCCTGACTCGATCCAAAGTCCAATGAGGTCTATCGATGCCATCGACATCTTCAATTAGTCCAGAGTCCTGCACACTCAGGAAAAACTAGTCAATAACACATGTCGATATAAATATAACAAAATAACATATTATCAAATCCACAACATCATCATAATCCATAATTGAAACAATCAATCATATAATGAATCAGATCACTTGCACACAAGTGTCATCAAAGAATAAGTCCAATCAGGTGTGCGCAAGAGCAGGATGTTACAGTCAAAGAGTAGTTTCCTTTTATTATTAGAATTCTCTTAAATGGCGCTCTTGTGCATGGAAAAGTTTAGAGTTAGGGTTAAAGGTCTATTATCA
>SNQJ01S0027748.1:150656-161966 GCA_010110895.2 Picea sitchensis
TGTCCTGCCGGACAGGGACAGGGTGTAAACCAAGATCCTTCATGACCTACAATTTCTCAAAAGCAATCTTTCCATGCACCTTGGACTCAAATTCCACAATTCACTACCGCCACAAGTCCAGTCACTGCGTGTCATACTAGCATTATATCACCAACCACTGCTAGTCATGTTGGAGATTGGTGGACAACCTCTACGAGTCATGTTGAAGACCTGGAACCAGTCGTTGCAAGTCATGTTGGGGGCACAAGTCCAGTCACTACATGTCATACTGACGTTATATCACCAACCTCTGCTAGTCATGTTGGAGATTGGTCGACAACCTCTACGAGTCATGTTGAAGACCTGCAACCAGTCGTTGCAAGTCATGCTAGGGGCACATGTTTGGTCACTACTAGTCACATTGCACATCCATCACCAACCTCTGCTAGTCATGTTGGGGATTCATCACCAACCTCTGCTAGTCATGTTGGAGATTTTCTACTAGCCTCTACAAGTCATGCTAGGAGCATTTCACCAACCACTGCAAGTCATGTTGGGGGCATTCATATGATTGAGAAGCCTAGATGTCTCAAACGTAAGCCTAGATTCCTTTGCAAGACTTGCGAAGGAAGTCACCTTACTCGTTTTTGTCCTGTTACTGATGGGATACCATAAGCGTGGAGCTCACCTAAGGGCCCTTCGGGTTCTGAGGCATCTATGGTTTCACAACACTCTGTTCCTTCTTTTGTTGATACAACAATCATGCAAATGCAATATTCGGCTGACACCTCTTTTCCTTTAGGGTTTAATGCATCCTTTGACCTTGTTGTCTCACATCCCGTTCAACCTGTGGTCGTGTCGATGCAATCTTCGACCGACACCTCTCCTATGTTCGGGGGTGATGAATCTCTTGACCTTGTTGTCTCGCATCTTGTTCAACCAATGGTCATGTCGATGTAATCTTCGACCGACAACACTCTTATTTTTTGGGGTGATACACCTCTTGACCTTGTTGTATCACATCCTATTCAACCAATGGTTGAGGAAGTGGTCATATCGATGAAATATTTGATCGACCCCACTCTTCTCTTGGAGAGTGATAAGCCTAAGGAAGTGGTCGCACCAATGCAATTTTTGGTTGATCCCGCTCTACTGGTTCTGGTTCTATACCTTCTATGCCATGTCCTTAGCAGTTCTATTACTTCACCTTATGAACAAGAGAGAGTTTAACTCTTCCTGAGTTCTCTCCCTCTAAGTCTTGATGAGGTTCCCTTTGATTGGGATGGTCTTGTGGGGTATTCAATGCCTTCGCATATGTCTTTTTCAGGAAGAGACATTATCCTATATATCACAGAGACGATAACCTCTATTAGCACTTTCTCCTCCTCGACTTGGAGAGCTTTGGGCTTTCCCAAGCTTTTTTCAGCTATCCACAGGATACTAACTTTCGACAGAAGGTCGAGACGGGAACCTTGGCCTCCCCCTTTACATGTTGATTAGAACTAAAAACAAGTCTTAGTTAAGCTCTTTTCCGACTCGTTATTAAAAATTGAAAAGATCGTCGAGTAATTTGTCCCTTTCACACTCGTTAAAATTGGATTTGAAAGATCATGAGTCTTAGTTAAGCTCTTTTCCGACTCGCTATCAAAAATGGAAAAGATCGTTGAGTGAACTTGTCTTTTTCACACTCGTAAATTGGATTTGAAAATACGTCTATTTGGCACAAGTTTACCCCTTTTTCACACCAAGTAGACTAAAAGATATAAAAAAAGACATTTTTTGGCGTTAAATTGTGATTGCATCTCATGCCCTTGCTTGCAGTATTGAGCCTTTAGTCGGTTCTCGCTTTGCATTATAAACCATGGCCCAAGTAGTTTGCATCCTCAACCAAGCAGAGCCTTGTTTATATCCTTCACAATTTGACACCATATACCCTGGAGGGAACATCACCTCGAGTGTCCATCTCCTGCATGCATTTCCTTGCATTGAGAATAGGTACGTTCCACTGCTAGAACTAGTTTTGCTTACTTGCGACACTTGTTCCCTCCTCTGTATCATAGCATTCACTTGTTATGAAAAAACAAAAAAAGACGGGTGGGAAAGGAGTACTATATTGTAATTGGCAGCAGTCATGTCCCTTTGAACAGAGCACAAAGTTATTGAGTCCTTGTGTCATCATAATTTTGGGTTTAGCATGGCCTTAGAAAGTTGATCTCGTTACAGAATTTTCTCTACCGACTAGTTAATCTTCCAGTCACTATAGAGAACATTATGGATGCCTCCTGCATCTAGTCGTCACATCATTAATTCTATGTTGTCGGAGTCCACCGTATGTCTCACGCTCTTGTTCAAAGGAAGTCTATCAACCTGTGTCGGCCACTCCTCGAAAATCTTGACTTTGCATGTCGGCCATACCCTTAGTTTGTCTCAGAATCACATGATACTTTGGTCTTATGATGCACCCTGGCCCTACTTTCATCATTGGTAGGTCACCTTGGACCCAACAATTGACATTTCATCATGGGTCGTTGACTGGGTGGTTTCCCTTGTGTTCGACGGAAAGACATCTATTCACACTTTGGGATTCCTGCAGTGTCTTGGATGCCATTAGCCTTATTAGTGGTTTCGTCGCCTTTGTCAGCAGTTTTCATCATTGGCTGTTATTCAGAGGCTCTTTTTTGTGTACCGCTTGCATATGGCACATGCAAAAGACGCACAGGGTCATTGGTTCGTGAACATGTTCTTTGTCCAATCTCTACCAAATCATGAAGCTCCTGCTTTGTTCCTCATGCTGACTGATGAGAGATGCCTTAATGCTCTCCTTTCAACAAGTCTCTTTCCATCGACTTCAGCTCATGTATTCTAGATACAAGACCTAGAGTTTTATGAGTACCTTGAGGCTTGCAGTCATTAGTGGAAGGCTCTCTCGCCATTGATAGATGGGAATACATCAATGTCTCCTGATCAATGGATCTCTCAATTTTTCGACACCATCTCATTTATTCACATTTGTAGAGATGTACTCGGTGCCTTGATACCTACTTTCATCATTGGTAGGTTGTCTCACGTTTGTTAATGGTAGATCTCAATGATCGGTAATCAAATGATGTCTCATCGTGTTTGACCTCAACTTATTTATTCACATGATGTAGACTTGCACCATTGGCAGATTGTATTGAAGACTTGAAGACATCACTTTGTGGACGCATCTTTCCTAAGCTGTTGCTTCCATTTCATTGGACCGGTACCTATTTGACTTCAATGATTATGGAAGATTAGATTGTACTCCATGGTATACGGATATCTTCAGATTGATTTTGAGACTGGTTTCACTGGGCCTTGTTTGTGACTATGACACCTATTGGCATGTAACCGCATTTATACTTGCCTACTCATGGCCATGAACACTTGTTGGTATATTTTCCACATGGATCTACATTGTATTTTTGGCAGCCATGTATGCAAAGTCAGTACATAATGTAATGAGCAATTGAGTTCATCTAGTTGGTTCTCTACCACTCCACTTCTGGGTTTTTTATAATGTATTTTGGCCATCGCAGATACTCCTATGATCTCACACATTAGGGGGCATCTGTTGTAGCAAGATCTGTCTCACCATTGCTATCTTGCACAGAGGGTCTTTTTCCATTTCCCTATGCAGACTTATCAACCCCCTTTTTGATAAATCCAGAGCCAAAATTATATATTTTTCCACATATACTCTTCCTAACTGTTTTGCAAGATGCATATATGCTTTCTGCTCCACTACAGCTCACGTGTATCGGGATTTGTGCCAGAAAATACAAAATGAGGTCAGGTTTCCATGTCACAACAAAAGATCTTTGATCTTTGGCCTTCCATATACTGGAAACGTTCTGACTTGGCCCTTCAGTTTCATTTTGGAGGCTATAAGAGCACAATTTCGAGCTATGGAAAAAGAGGGAGAAAGCATTCAACTTTGAGAGCAAAGTTACTCTGGAGAAATTACTTCATATTGAGTCTACATCCCTTTGTACCTCAAGTCTGAACACAGTTTTCAACCCCCAAGCTCTTCCCTTATTGTCAAGAGGATCTCATTATCTCTTTGCTATGAGCTTGCCTTTGGTGGAGGATTGAAGTGGTGGAGACCCAGTTGGAAGGAACTCGGTTTCTTGGTTTCAAACCGTGTCGGCACCGAAGTCTGTAATGTTGATACTTTTGTTGATCAATTATTAATAGAAATACTCCTTTCCCATCCGATCAATATCTTGCAAATATATGATTATTATCCATGGGCATGTTTGTAATGTTTATTAATGGATTGTGTTATCTGATGTGCTAACTCATTTTATACATTGTCACTATATACTTGCATCACTTGTTTGTTGAGAAATTCTTGCAGGTGTAAAGCTTTGGGTCAAAGTGCTCAATGGTGGAACGACATCAAACGATTGGATCGAGGTAGGCTTCTTCCTCGTATTGCACATTAGTTTATATAGAACATGTTGGAATTGAGTTGATTTTTGTAGTCATACTTGTCTGTTGTGGTTTACCCTTGGCCATAGAGAGTTTTTCCCTTGTAACACTTTTGCAACAAATCTTTTAGTTGGATTAATAATTGTGCAAGTGTTGTTGTGGAAAGTAACATCATAACCATGTGTCATTAATTGCCCTATACTCAACAAATTGTGTTTGATATTTGGTACATAGTAAACATCAAGAATATTTTTCACTTCACCCTGCTTTGCTAAAATTGGCACAACACCTTTTCCCGAAGCTTTGATCAGATGATCATCACCCAAACTAATTGTAGTAATAAGAGATGTATCAAGAAAATCATTGTGACTAGTCATATGATTGCTACATCCACTATCTAGCAACCAAACATCTTTGTCAAGAATTTGTTGAGATACTTGACATGAAAGAAACAAAGTATCAGATGTTTCACTTTCTGTGACATTAGCTTTATTTCTATACTGCAACTTACGACATTTAGATATATGGTGACCTAACTTTTTACAATAATGACATTGAATTTATGATTTATTTTTCCATCTCTACCCATGATCTTGAGAAGACGATCTTGACTACTCTGACTTGTCTTTTGTTTGTTCAAGTTTATGTCTTGTTTGAGAACATCTTCTACCACGTCCATGAAAATCTTTGCCTCTGCTTCTGTCTATGGACACCTTAGTCTGAAATGCATGTTCTAAAGTACCAAGATCCAAGGTCATCCTTGCTTCATGAGATAACAACGAACCAGTCAATTATTCTATAGAAAATTTAGTTAGATCTTTCGACTCAAGAAGAGCAGTAACTACCATTTCAAATTTCTTAGGTAAACTTCTTAGAACTTTTTCAACAACTCTTTGGTATGTGAGTTCTTTTTCACCATTAATCCTAAGTCGATTCATAATACCCATAACTTTAGTCATAAACTGATCAACACTTTCTGATTCACTCATTTTGAGGGTTTCAAATTGAGTTCTAAGGGTTTGAAATCTCACAGTTTTCACTTTATAATTACCCTTATAAGATAACTTAAGAATATCCCATGCTTCTTTAGCAATCTTGGCACCAATAATTTTAGGAAATATAGAATCATCTAATGAAACTAAAATATATAATTTGGCTTTTCCTTCTTTTTGCTTAAGTTCTTCTAATGTTTTTCTTTGACCAGCAGTCCTAACTGCAACAACATTTGCATCAAGTTCTATGAACCATGTTTCAACACAATCCCAACATCCCCGACCTTGTAAAATTGCTTTCACCTTCTCACTCCAAAATTCATAATTGGAACCAACTAAAGTTGGTGCTTGAATTGACCAAGAACTAGACATTTTTCTAATTCCAAAATATCAGCCACAAATTTTTTTTTATATAACTTCAAGTGAATTTTTCAGATTTCAAGGAAACTTTAAATAAACTCCAAATTTTATAAATACTCTTCAGAAAAATCTAGAGTAAGGGAATTCCAAGCCTGTAATTCTCAGCCAAATCCCTCTTCCAATTCGGCTGTGGCTCTTCTCCAAACCGACGGCAGCTCTATGGCACTTCTTCAAACTAGCGGGCAGCTCTTCTCCAAACCGGTGGTAGCTCTTTGGCACTTCTTCAAACTGACAAGAGGATTCTTCAAACTAGTTGGCAGCGTAGAGATCAACACAATGTTTAGAGATGCAGACAGCATTGTGGAAGAGAACAGTAGCAAACAGCATTAAACAAGTGATAGCATTAAACAACTTCTGGTCAATGCAGCCATACGCAGCCCTAGTACATAGGCACAACAGGCAGCGTTCAGCGGGTATTCTTCAAGATCTGGGAGTGGGCGCACACAGCGGACTCTCTGCTCCCAACCTCACGCTCTGATACCATGAAAACAACAAATAAATATGAATACCCAAATAATGTTGGAATGAACGCACCAGATCTATTTCAATTGAGTATATAAATACCATACAATTGACAGTTTTATGGTTAAGAAACGAGAGTAATTGTAAACCGTTTCACTAACTAATTTCTTTAATGATATTACAATTCCTAACACATTATTGGTGGGACAAAACAGAGAAGAAGTTGGGTGTGGTTAATTAGAATTGTTTGCTTCATTTGTGGAATTTCGTCCAAGCCATCATCTTCATAGACTAGAAGCAGGAGCTAGCAAGAATTGGTGGGATCATTCTCAAGCTTAGAAGAAAGGAATTCATGCTCAGGTTGGGTCACCCTCACATTTAGTTTTGTTCAACCTGTGATATTATCGTACAAGCCTTCAGGGGCGACGATTCTAGGCTCAAGTTGCTCGTGGGAATAATGGAAAACGGGAAAGGTGTGGCTTTTGTTCTCCCCAAGGTTAGTTAAAGAAAGTGGAAGATACATGGACCACCCTCTAGCAATTGCAGATCATTGTCCAAAGCCTGACTTCCCAGGTGCCATTTATTTTGGAAATTTTAATACAACAACGGACATCCATGAGACAAAATCATGACGATATTGATGCTCTACACTCCCAACTAGAGGAATTACATGCCAATTTTGCTCCCACGTTTCCTGTTTATGTGCCGAAATTGAATGCAATTGGTTCATCCCCATCCATTGGAAGCCTTGTTCTAGATTTGAACCTCCCAGTCGATGGCATGGGAAAGGATGTATCAAACACTCTTGATCTCCATAAGACCGGTATCTGATGTCCTATTTAGTTATATGCTTCCTTGGCTTTTCCTTCAGAATTTACACTGTGAAGTTTTGTAATTAAATTTCTCCAATAGGAGATAAGATATATATTAGATAGGACCAACAACCATATTTTTTCCTTGCCTCTGGGCTCTTTTGATTGTAGACTTTGCGAGTTTCGGTTGCACCCTTTTTTGCTAATATAAATATCTTTGTTGTTTAAAAACAAAAGGAGCCCCATGCTATTTTAACCTTCAGAAAAATGAAGATCAAAATAATAAAGGGAGTTGTTGTTGGAACAACAACACCTTAACATGCCTCGATTCAGGTGCTAAGCATAGACCACATGCTATCTCCAACCTCAATCCAGATGGCAGTTATCTCTACCCTAGCGCAACCCCATGCGAACACTCAGTAGCAATAAATGGGTCATTACTGGACCAACTCCAACCTTCAATGTGACTAATCTGGAAAGGACCCACAATATGTTTGCAATGGAGTGGGCTAACTCAGGAGCAATCTTCCCTCCTAAGTTACTTTTCCAGCACGTTTTCTGGCGATGCAGTTTTGAATTTCAAGCCGATCTAGAAGTCTGATCGTTTTTTTTGAGCATCTGTGTTGATTTAAAATGGGACAAAACCCTTCAGGTAAGATTTTAAAACGCATGGAACTTTCATCCATACCAAACTCAGACTACCCCCAAAAATCTGACCAGATTCAAGCCCATTTTTTTACTTGAAAAAAGGAAAAATTGTTTCTTAGTTAACTTACTCATATCTGCAATTATTCAAAGAAACTTCAACACGAGAGAACGTCACAGAATCCCAAGCCTCGTCTCAGGTCGTACTAGCTCACAATTAACAACGGTGGCTTCCCTTAATTACAAAGGGCAGCCACAACTCACCAAGCAACTAATGCATTCAATCGGGTTCATTGATGGAGGTACGAAGCCGAGTTGCCTTCCCTCTCTCGAAGTTCGTCCTCAGTGCATATATTCTTCGTCGAGCAACCAAACCACCCATTTTCATTCTTTCTCTAGAAAAGAGTTGAGGAAGAAAAGTTCATGCTCTGAGGTTGGCATTCATCGAGCTCGTCGCATGTTGTATTAAAGAAAAGGAACTCTTCAAAGCCTCTGCAACTACTTCTCCAACAACGTCATGATGGAAAGGGGCGGAGCCAGCAACAGAGGTCAGTGTTCCTCTTCGCACCTACCTCTCTTGAGGACTCACCAGGATGTTATCAGATCAGTGGAAACGTATTACGCTCAAACCCCTCCTCCAACTAGAGACGCCTTGGAGGCTCTAGAGGAAGAAGCACGTCAAGCCAGAGAAGGAACTCCTGACAGTGAAGTGGACGCAGAGATGCTTGCATGGATTCCATACATAGGGTCGTCAATGTCGAGAGAGACGAAGTATTACAGAACCATAGATCTTTACTGGCACATAAAAGCCTGGTTGGGAAGATATATCACAGACAAGGAGGTTGTTCTCAATGACCTCCTGATGCATACAGAACATCTTCAATTGCAGATCAAGTCTCTGGATAAAAATATAACCATTATGAAAGCAAGCACCTTAGGAATTCACTTCGAAGACCCTGGAGACGACAACCTCCATGCCAGAGGATAATTTCGTTCTTCCTCCAGTAAATGTTCCATGATAAATCCTTTATTTAGTTTTTTTCTGTATAAATTTAATATCAATTTAATATCAAAGTGTATAATATCATCATATGTTTTATGTGTGTGTGTTTTTCTTGACAACTTGTAACTTTGTAATATTGAAAATTCACTTCTATCTACTATATTTTGATTTGTATTTAATGATATTTGGTTTAAAGTGTATAATATATATATAAGTCATGGAACAAAAAGTCATATTGTAGAGGGATAGGAGATATAGCTTGTTATATTAGAAAGAGAATTTCTCCTCACATTCAACTTTGTAAGATCGATCTTTTCAATCAGTACATTTGGATGGAATTTTCAGACATCAATGCTAAGAAGATGTATATAGCAATTTGTTATTTTTCACCTATTAATTCTAATTTTTATAAGAAAAACAATCTAGATAACAATTGTCCCTATAATAATTTAGAATAAGATATTTGTAGTTTGAAAAATGAAGGTAATATCCTCTTGCTAGGAGACTTTAATGTTAGGACTGAAACTAACCAAACTACTCTTTTAAGCAATGATTCCAACCATAATCCTTTATGGCTAGATGAGGACCTTGTTCTAGCTAATAGCTACAAAAGAAGCTCTTAGAACCTAGCTGAGAATTTGTTTGGTACTGAGTTGGTCAAGCTTTGTAGCTCTCAAGACCTAATAATTTGCAATGGAGTAATGAAGTAGAAAAACTCCAACTGGATGACTTGTATTCATGGGCTAGGTAGTAGTGTCATAGATTATGTGATATTTGATATCCTCATTTTCAACCAAATAGCAATTTTTTACCTTTTAAATTACCATAAACCCGACTTTGATAATAGACCTTTAACCCTAACTCTAAACTTTTCCATGCACAAGAGCGCCATTTAAGAGAATTCTAATAATAAAAGGAAACTACTCTTTGACTGTAACATCCTGCTCTTGCGCACACCTGATTGGACTTATTCTTTGATGACACTTGTGTGCAAGTGATCTGATTCATTATATGATTGATTGTTTCAATTATGGATTATGATGATGTTGTGGATTTGATAATATGTTATTTTGTTATATTTATATCGACATGTGTTATTGACTAGTTTTTCCTGAGTGTGCAGGACTCTGGACTAATTGAAGATGTCGATGGCATCGATAGACCTCATTGGACTTTGGATCGAGTCAGGGAGTGGACTCTTATGGTTTGAATGTTTTTGATATTGTATATGTGACATATGTTTGGTATATTATGATGTTTATTTTTTATCACTGACATCTTTTTTTGATGGATGCAGGCTGATGACGGCTTGCTAACCATACTCACATTTGGAATAAATGGGTCATGCATGACAACCAAATATATTGAGGGAGAGGTGTGGCAACAACCCCTCCACAGCCTACTAGCACTCTCGTTGTGGCTCGAACTGTAGGTTAACGATTACCTAGTTCGAGAGATCCACGATTTCGTGAGGGCAGACTGTGACAGTCGCTTACGATGATTCTAAGGAGCACGTAATAAGGCAGGGTCCTTATTCCTTAGAGGCCATTAATCTCCCACAAGGTCACCTGACGGAGTATTGACTCCA
Source organism: Picea sitchensis (assembly GCA_010110895.2). NCBI lineage: Eukaryota > Viridiplantae > Streptophyta > Pinopsida > Pinales > Pinaceae > Picea > Picea sitchensis. The sequence goes on from SNQJ01S0027748.1 coordinate 161,013, forward strand.
GGGGTTTGACGTCTACCAAAATCAGTCAAAAGGCGAGTGGCACCCTTGGAGCACGTAGTGCATCTTGAAGGGCACGTCGTGATTTTTAACACTGGTAAGTTAATGAACCTAGTACCTAGAAAACTATGTCTCCTTAGGACTTGGTCAGCCTTAATTTTAATGATTGCATGAGTAAAGATAAATAATTATAAATTCCCTTAAAAACTGTGGTTGAGCCTAGTGAATTTAAAACCTAAGTCTAAGTAGGACATGTGAACAAAAAAAAAAAACACTAAATGGACATTTAGCAAAGGGGGGATAAAGAAATTTCAAACATAAAAAAATTAAATTAAATTTTTAATGGAGGACTAAAATATTTAAAAGATTAATCGTTGGCTTGTACAACTTGCTAATTCAGAGCTTAGACCAAAGGGGAAACTCAAGGAAAAGAGGGAATGTGAATATAGTAGGGAATCTAGTCTAGAAAACTTTCTAATTTTGAACTCAACTAGGCTTTAAAAAAGGAATCAGTCATTAAAGGAATGTAAGGTAATAAAGGTACATCGAGGAGCATTTTTAGGAACGCTTTTAGGTGGGTGAGGGAAAGTGTCAAATTAAATTAATTAATTAAATGAATTTCTGGTGCGACTAAGGGATCAGGTGACAAGTGTATGGGAGAGAATTTTCCTAATTAAATTTTAATAAAAAGAATTTAATATGCGTTTTAGAAAGAAGTCACTAAGAAAACTCTATAAAATAAATGGCAGAGGAGGAGAAAAGATCACGTCTGATACACGGAAGGTTATGTTGTCGGATTTTACTCTTGACTGATTTTTTTTATGGGAGTTGGGATACCCAACTCGAATTGGAGTGGTAGCTCGACCTTGCGAGGCAAGTTGGGGGCTAGTTTTCTTTGGTTTGTGTGTGTGGCCCCTTTGTGATCAGGGGGGAGAAGAGTACCCCTAGCATTGTCTA
>SNQJ01S0027749.1:12413-58406 GCA_010110895.2 Picea sitchensis
GATAAGCCACGGTCGAAATCATATCGATGGTGGCAATATGATGTGTAGTCGGTGGAAGTGGTGTAGGGAAGGTACCCATGAGGCTAGAATCTTTCAGTAAGCCAACACCAACGCTTTCATACATGATCTTGTGGTCTCCCAAGAAAGGAATATTGTTGGTAGCAGGAACGTGAGCATCGGTCGTGCAGAAATACCACTGATCAACAGTGACAATTTTGCCCTGATGAGGAAATTGGACACATCAAAAAACTGACGAGGCAATGACAGTCATAGTATAAAACCAACTTCTTCCAAGTAAGAAGTTGTAATCGAGGGGAGCATCGACCACCTCGACATCAACAGTAACAGTTTTGCCACCCAATTGGATGGGAAGGGACTGTAAAAGCCCATGGGGATGAAAAAATTGCCCATCAAAGGTGCGTAACATCGTTGGGGATTTTTTGAGTGCTGGTGATTTTAAAACTTTCCAACACACCAAAGACATGACACAAGTTGAGGCTCCCTCATCCAAAATGGTTTGGTGGATTTTTTGGTTGTGAACAACAACATCAACTTGGAAAGCTAGTTGATGGCAGAGTCGAGATGCATAATTATCCAGGTTAAACATGATATGGTTGGACGAATCAGGATCAACAGCGCTAAGAGTGGCTAAGAGCATTTTACATTGACTGGGGCAGTGCTGTAGAACTTCTAACGCAGACATAACACACGGTGCTTGAACCAAATCTTTAACAATGTTGTAGTTCTGGGTGGCACGTGAACTAGGATTAAAGGTATCTTTACGTGTAGTTCTCTTAGGAGGGCGTAAGATAGAGTCGAATGTGGGTTTCTCAATATAAAGTGGTCCAGATGGAGGATTAACCGATGGAAGACTAACAGAGGACAATGATGGATCCGGTAAAGTATCGGTATCGTTAACGTCTTTTCCTTTATCAGGGTTACCTAGTGTGTCGTATGCCTTAGAGGGAGTGGTCAAATTGATCCCATTAAACATATAAACATGTGCACTCGATGAGGCCTCATCATGAGGATCCCTAGAACTGCCCCCAGGAGAGGGGGTTTGAGCAACTATGGATTGCTGCTGTGGAAAAGGCTGAGTAAGCACAATAGGTTGTGACTTTCCTTGGAAAACTTTAGCCACTTCATTGCGAAGTGGACAGTCTTGAGTGTAGTGATCGTCACCATAAATGATACACGGGAATTTTAGTTTCTGTTGTGTTTGTTTTTCGGTAGCAGGTGTTTGATTTTTTGGTTGTTCATTATTATTTTTTGATTTATTCCTTGTCTTCTTCTTACCTCTGGATTGTTGTGAAGGGGCAGATTGAACTGCATTCACCTCAGAGATCTGAGTTTGAGGTGAGGTAGAGGAGAGTGTGAGTGATTGGGAAATAGATTGATTTTTGACGGAATCGATAACACCATCCGCATGAGATGAGGATGATGGTTTAGATGGATCGATATTAGCTCGAGCAGCATTCAGAAGCAAATGATACAAAGTAATAGTTTGGGAATAAACCAAATCTAAATATTGAGCCCAAGCGATGGCTTGTTCCTCTGTGACCACACCACCCATAGCGACATCACGAGCGATTAGGGGTAACAATGATTTAGTAAACCATTCCACCAATAGTATGTCGGGAATGACTACCTTGATCATCTTTCGTTGTTGCCTCCACTCATGAATATGGTCAGAGATATGTACAAAGTTAGTTTGACAAAGGGAGGTCAAGAGTTCAGTACCCGTCTCATAGCGAATAGGCAGTTTAAAGTGCGTGAGGCTCACATATATGTGAGCCTGCTCACATATATGTGAGCCTGCTCACATATATATGAGCAGGCTCACATATATGTGAGAATTCTCACATATATGTGAGCAGGCTCACATATATGTGAGCCTGCTCACATATAAAGACATGGAAAGGGAATTGAAATCATAAAAAGAAGCACGTGGTAGTTCAATATACCACTTTACTGCTGAACTGGTAAGCGTTCGCTGGAAAAGACGCAAACGTACAGAATCATCCATGAGGGAGTTTGATGAACACCATAAATGGAAAGTCATCACATGGTTGTTTGGATATAAGCCAGGGTTTCTGTCAAATTTCAGAATATCAGAAGGAAGTTTAGTTGGAATGACTGGCCAAACCGGTGAATGAGAAATAGGATCATTAGTTAACCGAGACAAGTCTGGGAGATCCAGAGTCACAAGGAAAGGTAGTTGTTGGTTAATTTGTGAATGATACTAGTGCGGCATAAGAATACCAGTAGGACCATAAACTGGGTTAGGTGGATAGTTGTAACTAGTAGGTCCCCCTATATATGGTTGTTGTTGGCCAGGATAAACAGGATTCGACGATGGATGAAAAATATTGGCATAACCCTGTGGGTTCTGAGAATTATAGGCCGGGTGATTTATTTTCCTGTGAAGAGGATAAACATTCTTCCCTTCAGAATGGTAAGGAGTATATCCCGGAGGCAGATACACATTGGACCCATGAGGAGGATAAGATTATGGTCACGGAAAACTCCAAGTGGTGTTTGGGATGCCGCCCAGATAAGATTGTCCGTAAGATGTTCCGGAAGGAACAGGATTGGATACTCCTCCTAGTGGGTTATTATACGAGTGCCCCCCAATGCGGGGTTGAGTAAAAGTGCCTCCTGAAGATACTCCCCAAGATTGTGAAGGATTTCTAGCAAATGAAGGTTTCCCCCCTGCCAACGGTGGATTTACAGCCGAGGTATGACTAGAAAACGGAGGTTTCCCTCCAGGAGGAGCATGAAAAGGGGGTTGTCCCTCGGGAGGGGTAGGCCCACCATGGAAATTTAGTCCTCCAGGAGGGAAATGTTTGTTAGATGGTGGTTTCCCTTCAGCTAGTTGTGATTGGTTAGTAGGGGTCTGCATTCTCGGATGAGAAGATGTCCCAACACGATCGTGTGGAACATGTGGATCTATAGAGTAAAAGCTTGTAGAGACAGGGGTATATATTGAAGTGCTTTGGGGATGAGTAGAGGTGATGAGTCCAACATTAAGATGGACTTGTGCTGGTGTAGCAGTAGGGTTAATAACCTGATCGACTGGGTGATTCATGGTTTGACCGGATGGTCCTGTTTCACTAGGAGGATCATGAGGATGAAAGGGTTGTCAAAAGGATTCAAAATGCTCATAGAGATCGCGTCCCGATGAAGTCCTCCATACATAATGAGCAGGTGTGGGATTGGTATCTACTGTGGTGGTAGGACGAACATGAGTCCTATACTCATCACCAAAGATTGGTTCTGTGGATCCCATATATGTTTCGATAAAGCTCCTCTCTGGTAATCATGGGATCTCTTCGTTTATGACATTCCCAAGAAAGTCTAAACAAACCAAAAGTGGTTCGAGAGGAGTTACCAACACAGATGTAGTGGGATTTTCAACTGTGACCAAAGCACCTTCTGAGTTATCTAACGGAGGAGCAATAACACTTCCAGCTTCGGATTGATTTTCTACCTATCTATGGTAGTTGTCTTCTGGAGGATTAGGAGGAAAGGGTTGATAGCCTTCCAGAGTTATCCCTTACATCCTACATGATCGACGAAGACCTTTTTCTTCTACGGGTTCAATTGTGGAGAATAATAGAACACACTGAAAATCTAGGGCCAACTAATAAAAAAGAAACAACATGTGCTAATAAAATCTAGGAATCAACCAACCAGACAAAACTTCTCTCGATGATCGTACTAGTTGGTGATGAAATCCAACGTTGTGTTATCAAGTCAAGAGGGGGCTAGGATATAGTGGAATAGTTACAATGGCGACCTACTTAATGAAATTTCACCTTGGTGCAAGCTTCCATGCAATAATTGTGGATTTACCCTCTAAGGAGGCCGAGTGAGTTTGACCAATGTCTGTTCCAGGTACAGTGAGGCTTCCCTTCACTGTCACCTTGTGAAAGTACCTAAATATTATGGCAACTAAAGACACCAATTCACAGTGAGTCCCTGGGCGGGTACAGTTGACAGTCCGATCTGAAACGTATGGGCAGGATAACAAGTCCAAAATCAACCTGAGAGGCTCCCACACATAATCGTGGGTATACCTCCAAGTGACCCCCAATATATGATCCGACCACTACAAACAATTGAACCACAGAGGGATAATCTCCATAATTCGCCCGAATGCGACCTCGTGCGTAACCCCTGTGTGAGAGGGGGATCCTAGAAAACCAATACGACAATTGGATTTGACTCTCCCTAGCTCAGGATGCTAATGTTTGTTTTGAAAACTTTGGAGAGTTGTACTCACAACCTAATACAAAGTGCTAATCCTAGTCTACTGTTGGTGGAAGATCCTAAACAAGGATGATTTTAATGATGGAAATTTATTTTAAAATGTACAAACCTTGGCAAATCTTACTAATCCTTCATATGTCAACTATAAATGTTTGGCGATATTTTTGTAAAAATATTCAAATTTCTAAGTATTTTATATAGTTTTTATAAAATTTTGTCTATTTGTAAGGTAAAATAATTTTATCCTATAGAATTTGGGCGAATCATCTTTAAAATAGCGAATCTCGTTTTTGGAAAAACAATGGAAAATTAGCCCATGAGCGAAATTTAGCCCCTAAAATCATCCATGATCCTAAAAACAAAAATGTTCTAGATAATTTTTAATTAGCGTTCGTTTTACAACTGTTCTTTACTCAAAGGGTGTACAAAAGTGAAACTGATGGAATGATGACTCAATTCCCAAAAAGATGCATGAAAGATGATAAGCAATCATTTCTTTTCAATGAATGCCTATTTAAGGGAAAGAGAAAGAGTCGTTTTCAATTTCAAACACTAATATGAAATGTCCTCAATGAATTGGTTCTCAATTGAATACAATGCAATGCTAAAACATTTTCAAAAATGCCTTCTAATATGCAAACCAATCACTAAAATGTATCTTTTGTCGTTTGTATGCGAATGATGATTAATTCAATGAAAATACTTCTCCTACTAACTACCCTTTCAGATCAAGGAGATTCAGACAAGTATGAGCAGATTTCGCACAAACAACACATGCCCTCTTGCTATGATTGAAACAAGAAGCGAAAAGAAAACAAAAGATAACAAAGAAAAATCAAACAATTCACACAAAAAGAGAGGTGTTCAAGAACAATGACCTCAAAAAAACCAAATGAGAAGATTCGTAGAGTTCTGATGTCCTTCACCAGAGTTTCTGCTCAGTCGGACAAGAGAGAAAAAAGCAGTGGATCGATTCCAAGTTCTCAACAGGAGCAAAAAATCAAAATAAGAGAGGTCACAAAATATGAACAAAAAGTGCCTACTTCTTAGAAAACAGAGGGTCAAAGGGTCATTAGGAAGATATACTCAAGCATCAAGAATCTGAGCAAAGACAAAAACAAAGACTGAACTGCAGAAAACACAATTCTTGAGGTATTTTTGCAAAGAAGAGGTTGGCACTCTAGTGTAAGGGTTACCAGAGAATTAGAAATCTCTCAATGAGACCTTTGGGGAGTGTTGGCACTCAGATAACATGGGCACAGGGGCGCCAGGCTTCAAAAACTCAGAAAAAGGTAAAAAAAAACAAAAAACTCAGTCAATTTTTTGTCAATCAGGATGCATGTGATGGACTAAAGATTCAATCAGAAAGTGAAATTAGGCACATGGGGTGAACAAGTTCTGAAAACAACAAAGGGAAATACAAGGTCTATGAGGAAGACCAAAACTAAAATTTTTGATTCGTCCCCAGTGGAGTTGCCAGTTTGTGTTGAAGGAAAATCTTTCTAGGGACAGGTAGATGTCCTCTTGAGAGATAGACTCTTAACTCTTAAGATAGAAGATGCTTATCATGGTCACTGAATTCCTTTTAGATCTAGATAAACTAATGTGTGAGGAGGAAGGAGAAAATGAGTACCTTTTACTGGTTTTTTTCCCTGCATGGTTTGAGTTGAGCTCCAATCTTTCGCTCCTCGAGAATCCCTGTAGACAAACAAAAGTACAACCACTTCCTACTCTACTGAGATTAGTTTGAAATAGACCTATCTATGAGACACAATTTCATGTGAGATCAGGCACAAACTATAAAGAAACAGGCCAAGCATATTATATTAATGAGAAAAACAATGAAGGAAACTTACAACCATATATGTGAGTTCAGTAGCTTCATCAAGTCCTCCTTGTCTAACCCTTTCTCAAAAGACCTAAGATCAGAATGACAATAGCTTCATTGATTATTCTCCACTTCACTGTGTGTTTCCTATGAGATCATAGGTTTCATGCTTCCAATCATTCCCCCTTTTTACCATGAGAGGGCCTACTTATATAGGTTAGAGAGGCCCAACCACTTGAGATATATTTAGGGTAAGTTGAGGATTTTCCTCCTTCATTTAGGGATCTTCCCTAATATCATGGATTGATTGAGGATTCGAATCCAACTGCCTTCAAATATTGAAGAGATCCTTCCCTTGTTCTTCTCAACGAACCAACTGTTGCCCATAATAGATAGCACTCCTCCAAAAGGGCTGTCAGAGTGTTATAACGCTCCCTAGTAAGGTATAGGGGAGCACTGACACTCCTAAAAACATCAACGCTCCTTCAAAATGGCAAAGGAAGTGTTATAATGCTCCTAGATAGTGTATAGGGCGGCGCCAACACTCCTTACATAGGTATAGGGGAGTGATCTCCTCTAAAAACTCAAATTCAATGGTTCTTTCAAATGGCAAGAGGTACATAAACCCAATTAACCTTTCCTCTTCTTCCAAATCAAATGTTTGAGGTGTTTCAAGTGTCTTTCTGATGTCGTTATAGGTATGACATAGGCATTATGACAGTATGCTTTTCCTGACACTTGTGACACTTGTGAGCAAAATGTGACACTTGCGACACTTGTAATGACGACACTTACGACACTATCGAAGTGAGTAATTCTGATGTGTAACATTATGATGAATGTTATTTGTGCATGTTTATGTATGTTGTAGATGTATGTGATAGGTTTTCATATACAGTAGGAATATAGACTTATCTGTCTTCTTTGAGGTTGTTATATTGTTCTGGGTTCTTTAGGCTATGCAAGGAGTACACAACAGAACATTGGAGGTTTTGTAGCCATCACAAGGAGTGCGCATCTAAACTCTGTTGAGTCAGAAAAGAACATGGCAGGGGGGTGCACCAGTGCGATAATAACTCAGGGAAAACCTCAAGGTTGTTGAATACCTTAGAGGTGAAATTGTGCAGAGAAATAACATAGAGACAGAGTCACTAAGAACTCTATAGAGATCTTCCATGTGGGCATCGAGCAGTTGCAAGTGTGCACAAGGAAAACTCTCTATCGAGTTCAAGGAGAAGAGTATGAGAGAGGATACTCACAAAGTTGTTGAACACTCTATAAATCTCTACAAGTTTTCATTGAGAAAATGTTTCCGAGAATGAACAAGAATCCCTTTAAGGAATAAGGGGACTAAAACCTTAGAACTTGAGTAAGCAAAATCTCAAGAGAGACATTGCAAGGAGTGCGCACATAAGTGAATTTACTTCAAGTTCAAAAGTTGAGGAGGAGTAGTGCAAGTTTTCAAACAAATCATAAGTGTGCACCAGAGCCAAGGTCAAATTTGATTGCTAAAGCTTAGGAGGAAAAGAAGAATCGAGACCCTAGTAAATGGTTTCGTAGGAGAAGATTCAAAGGCCACAACATATGAACACTTACAAAATTTTCCCAAGTCCGGGAGAAAAAATAATATCAGGAGGAGGAGAGACAAAAACTATCAGATCGACTACAGGAAGATATATGGATCATCGGATCAAGGTCTAGGATGAAAGAGGAATGTGCAAGGAGAAGGAAATATCCCATCCATTGGATCTGAGCGCGAAGGACCAACATGTGTTGGATCCAAGTGCACAAGACTTAACTCTTTGTGTGCATAAGGGAAAAGACTTGTTGAAGTCCCGAAGTCCCGAAGTGATTAGGGACCATCCATAATCTACAGGGACAGGTGGCATAATATCCACAACTCTAGAGCGAGGGAACTTCAAAAGTTTTGTGGTTGAGGGGAAAGAGAAATCACGAATAGCCGAAGTAGATCTAGGCCATTGATTTCTAGGAGATACGTGTCGACAAATCTGAGACTTCGGGGAAAGTTACTTCGGAGGATTTCAAGTGTGGAGTGTGATAAACTTCTGAATTCCTGAAGGCCTAAGTAGATCAAAAAAATATATTGTGGGGAGCACAAGGCAAGATATAGAGAAGCCTAGAGGCGTAATACTCTGAAAGGAAGTCGACGTGGGTGGAGAAGANACTTCGGGTGAAAGAACTCCAGGAGAAATGAGTGTGCAGTAGTCTGAAACTCCCGAAGCCCAATGAGATGAAGTGGATAGTGGTCGTCATATGAAGGGGGAGACACACATCAAGAGATTGTGTATTTTGGGTGAAAGTGCTCTAAGAGAAAGAGAGCATGAAGTTGAGACTTCCGAAGGTCAAAGTCCTGAAGTGGACCAGAGCCGTTGATTTGAGGAGGATGTGTGGTCGAATATCTGCCATTTCAGAGAAAAGTCACTCTGGGATAAAAAGGAGTTTGTTAAACAAGAACTCCTGAAGGCCAGAGAGTCGTATTTCATCTGAATCGTCCATTTGTTGAGAACAAGTGTTACTAGATCTTCCACTTTAGAAGATAGCCATTTTGTGAAGAAGCAGGCATAGGAGTTTGAAAATCCTGAATCCCGAAGATCCAAATTTAAACGTAGTCCTCAATCTGAGGGAGACATGCATCGATAGATCATGGAGTCCAAGTGAAAGAATTCCGGGAGAAAGAGAAGGAAGGAAGGGAGGCAGATCTCAACCGTCGGTCAAGAGGCACTGCCTGAGATCACAAGATCGATGATTGCGCCTAATTGTATGGACAGAAAGTGATTGGATTTAAAAATCCTAGAGCGGGCTGCAATCCCAACCATCGGTCAAGAGGCACTCCCCGAGATCACAAGATCAATGATTGTGCCTAATTGCAGGGACATAAAGTGTTCGGACTTTAAAAATCCAAGAGCGGGCTGCAATCAAAACCACGATATTGCCAAAGGGTTATGTGGCAACTGGTAGTGAATTACAGGGAGAAAATAAGTGTGGTCTCAAACCACTCTTGGCCACCCCGCAATCACGTGCTTACGTGAGGGAACAACCCAAGATCATATGTGAAGGAAAGGACCTAGAGAGTGGAGCTAGTGTATGTTATTTAAATTCTTCGAAGAAGCCAGGAAAGATCTTGCAGGTTTGATAGAACCTACACTTTGAAGGAAAGGGGACATGTGTAGATTGATTGGGGTATAATAAAGGCCCGAAGAGTCGATCTGACTCCTTGATTTGAACGATCCTAGACTGGGAAGTCGAGCAACCCCGAGGAGAGAAGGGGGGGGTCTGCATCATTTTGTATTCTCATGTTTCATATATCTCATGTCATATTGTTTATCTAATATGTACATTGTCATATGATTACTTATTGAGTTCTTGATTATTTAATTATTATATGTTGTGTTGATTTGCAATTTACATTATTGTGTTGTATATAAGTCTTTTTGTTGTTTGTTAATTGTTGTTTAAGTGATTTGATGTATATTGTTATAATGTTTATTTATTGATAAGACATATTTGTTATAATTTTTTTATTAATTGTTTATTTGTTGTATATTTATAACCCTTTGTTAATAGTCATAACTTTAGGTTATATATTTATAATGCTCTAGTTAATAGTTTATTTGTGATATGTTTGTTAATATTGTTAACATATTTGTTAGAATATTGTTTAGTTTGTTTCATATTATGTTATATTGTTTGTCATGTTGTAGTTATGTGTTGTTTTATTTTTCAAAGTATTGTAAAATATGGTTAAGTGTTATGCAACATTAGAAGGATTATGCTTGTAGAGTGATTTGAAAACTAATTTCATAACAACACATTCATTAATATTGTACATAAGAAAAAATTAAACCCATACCTACACATTGATGTATCTTTCATTTCCTGGTGTATCTTTTCCTGAGGACAAGTCTCTGAAGTGTGTTTCCTTTAAATTCTTAGGTTACATCATTTTATCAATATAGGATTAAATAGGAGTTTGGTGGATTTTTTCTTAAAGCTGGTAAATTCCACTTTAGGATAGTAAGACACATACATGAGGGTTTGATTAACCTCATCCACTTGACTCATTTGAATGCCAGTTTGTGTAAATTTCACATTTACTTTCAGATTGCCTTGCCTTTCCTTTAATCTAGTTTGTTTCAATTTGGTTTTCCTTTAGTTTCGCTTATTTCCCGCACTTGATCTCATTTCTTGTACTTTGTATTCCTGCACTTTGGTTTTAATCCGAAGTTTTCTTTCATTCATTCCATTTTCAAGTGTGTTTTTCACCTTTAGAATAGGCTAGACTAGGCTCCAATCCTGCATTTCTTGTGCTTGCACCTCTAAGTCTATGATTCCTTGGTTGACAATTTAACGTTGGGAATCAATAGTGTATATATTTAACCCCACATTTTTGGCACCTCTTTCGATGAGTTTCTAAAGGGATTGAATTATAGGCAGGGAGGTTTCCTTTTACACATGCTAGTGGAGTACAAGATAGTAGGACAAGAGGTAAGAACCTGCACATCCACTTTAGTGGGTCTCTACCCAAACCCAGATATGCTCCTTTTGAAAGTGTGTTTTATTTTGCAAAGTGTGCTTACTTTCCTGCAAGTGTGTTTCTTTTGATGCAATTGTGGTGTGCTTTTCAAATTCTACAATTAGTTTCTATTATTTCTTATGGTTTTCTTAGAATGGGTTTGAGTGTATAGTTAGTTTTCATTTCATTTTTCATCAAAAATATTAAAAATAAAAAATATTTTGGGTACTGTAAGAACCCCATGCACTAATCCATCTGTGAGACAAGACCCATCAACCAACAAAATGGATTCAGAAATGACAATGAGTTTGGAATAACTCTCTTGGATCCTAGCAACAACTGGAATCTCTTCTTCTTAGGAAGAGCACATATTGAGAACAGTCATGAACCTATCTACTTCTCCAAAAGACATAGAAGAAAAAAATTCCTATGAACCATGACTACAAGAAGATTGAGAAATCTTCATTGACCAATTTGACCAATCTACCAAGGATATCGAAGACTCATGGACCATATATAATCGGGAGAATCCATTAGAACCTGAGATCAAGGAGTCTAAAGAAAATAATAGAAAGAGTGTTTTAAATCAAGAGGTGGAACAAGGACACCATGATTATATTGAACATTGGTTCCAGGAGACTATCAGATTGCACCACCACTCTCTTCTTCAACAAATCTTCCCATCATATTATTCAAAAATGTTGATTTGTGATGTTTGAGTACTTATTAAAGAATATTATATAAACCTGAATGTGAGTATATTTCTGATCCTGTTACGAATGTGGATTCATTGGAAGTATTCATATACTTTAAAATGGGTATTTTATTAGGTAAGGTAGGACAATAAATAAATATTGTATGTAGTTGGTAGTTTGGTGCAACATCATTTTTTATGTCTTTTTCAATAACTGTCACTGTCAGACTCAGAAACTAATATTAAGGGATACCATTGCCCCACAAATTTTAATATGTTTTCCAAGTGATAGTAATATCTTTTTCGAAGTTTTCTAAATAAATTAGTCTATGATGATTTGTTGGAGTTTTACATGTATCCTCTTTTTAGCTGGATTGGGAGAACATCTTCATGACTTATTCAGGGATGTAATTTCATTTCTTTTGGTTTTTTTGTTTCGTCAAAATTATCTTCTATTTTGATCTTTTATTACCTAAGATTTTTTTGGGACAACTGAATTTGATTTCCTATTACCCCCCCAAACTTTGTTTGTTTGAAAATTGTTCTCTAACTTTTATTAGTTTTCCCTACTATTTTTCTGAACTATTTTCCTTACTGGAATTTACAGTTTAGACAATTATTAACAGCGTAAAACTAAAAAGAAAAAAAATCAAATATCAAACCCAAGACTTCTTGACATTTAACCAATCATTTTCATTTCTTTTAGATATTTCTTCTGCTTTATTTACACAAAATTTCAGACCATTTATTATAGCAGTAGTTCATAGTCATGTTTTTTAACTATGGGATTACATAAAGTAAAAATGCCATATTATGAGACTCGTAGGAAACTAGTACCACCTGATCTTATCTCAAAGTTGGTCAATAGAGCATATTTATTAAATAATAAGAAGAGAGTACATGGTGTTTCTACTCATCAGAACACTACTATAATACTATATGGAGAAGATGAACTTGTTTACTAGAGGCACCTTTAGGTAATTATCTTATGGCCTCATCCACCACACACTAAGTAAATTCAACCATGATATGTCTTTGGATTGATCTAAATACATAAGTATATTTTTCACGCGAACAATCTTTTATGGGAAATTTGTAAAATATCCTCCAACCTAATACAATCCAACCCTTAAAAAGGTTTTTAGAGCTTCTCCTCCATTCACCCATGCAAAATAAACGAATGAAATTTATCTTAAGGGTGAATTTTTGGACAAACGCCTCTGATGGAAAATGGGTGTAAGAGGATAAACCACCAGGATGCTAAACATTCCTACTGGCAGCGGGTACCAGCCTGTAGTATGACTAGGAAAACCCATCAGGGTACTGAATAGGCTTGTGGGCAATAGGGAATTCTTCATGGGGGGATATTTCTTAGATGCCAAAATTACCCTATCGGAGTACTGAACAAACTTGCTGGAAATGGGTTCTAATTTTGATATGCCTAATCTATATTTTTTCGTATGAATGATATACTTGTGTAAATCATTAAGAATAAGCAAGCATAGTCAAACTAAAGTTTAAATGAAATCCATCTATTTGTCATCTCAGAATAACCTTAAGTTGACCTTAAGACCCTATCATCCAATTCATACTATATCTAATATGTACTATCTTAAGAGTGGAACCATGATCTTAGAAGCTTATTATACTCAACTGTGAAATTTATCTTTACTACTTGAATGATTGTAAATCTTCTCAAAGTGAAAAAGGTTGACTAGTTTCCTATGGAATTTTCATTTGTTGAGACTACTAATACTCTTTAATTTTCATTCCTAAAGGAGGAGAGAAAAACACAAACTCTAATTTATACAGGGATCCTTGAACATAAGTGTTTCAAATATTTTGATGAATTTTGTTTAATCAAGGAAATAGAAATATTTTCTATAGAACGGAAAAGATGATTATACATTTTTGTGGGTTATTCTTAAATTACCTCGATCATTCATATAGGGGGAATATTCATAAGAGATCTTCGAAAATTGTTCAAATATAAATTGTCAAAATGTGAAATTGGATGTAATTCATGTTATGATTAGTTTATTATACGATCTTATGATTTCCTGTCTATGTGGTTAGGCTTAGCAAAATGGACTTTGTGCCCACAATTTATTAACAGCTCTCAGATTTTTGTTCTTAGCAACTCTCGGATTGGTATCAAAAAACGTTGGCATAAATTGTTTTGTTATAGTTGCATGTCACTCAGTCGTAAGAACGTTGGATGAGAAAATGAAAAAATATTGGGTTTGGGGGAGATCTCCAAATCTCCAGAGTTTCTCTTCAACATCTCCAGCATCTCTAGCATCTTTAGTTCATCTCAGCCAGTTTTTTTCTGGATCTAGCTCTTATCAGCTTCATTCTCTTTAGTAGTCCTCATCTTTTCTCTTTCTTATCTTCACATTTCGGTGGTCCACATCATGGTTCCAAATATATTTCATCTTGTTCTGCATGGTTTCCACTTCAACATGCATCAAAATTCAAAGAAAAGTTAACTTGAGGTAAAACATGTATAAATATCTTTAATTTACTAAGAATTTGGAAAACATGATGCTTAACCAGTATCACCTACTTCACACTCCACCACACATTTTTACCACTTATAAAGTACCATCACAACTACTCGCTAAACCTTCCATTTTCACTCTATCAGTCATAATGAAAATTATACTCTGATCATAAGACCAAACAATGAAAAGGAAATATGTGGTATACAAATACAAAAACAAAGCAACATCTATAGTTTCTTCTCCTTGTACACCATAAGTCATTCCTAAATCATCTGAATTATTTTGAATAAGAGGACGAAGTCATGGTTTCCTATTCAAGCAAAGAACCACATGTAAATATTCGTCTTAGAATGAATGTATGATATATAGTATAAAGGTATCCAAGTTCATACGACCACCATCCCCATCATTTCACATTCTCCACACTCATACCACCCTATGATAACCCATCCCTTGCTTGTTCTCATTTTTCATGATAATTTTATTTCTTTGCTTTAAATCAATTTGTCATAGTATAATAAGTTTCCATAATATCATGCCACAAGAACCAACACCTACACAAATAAACAATGTCACATAAATTCATAAGCAAACTATCATGAGTTCACCTTGTTTGCATGAGGACATGCAAATTCTTGGGTTTGGGGGTGTGTTGAGCTCCACTTTTTCCATGTTTTCCGCTATACAAAAACATTCATTATTACACCTGTTATCACCAAAAAATGCCAATGGAAATTTGTATTTCTCAAGAATGCTGATTAAAGACCAGCCTTAAATCGACATCAACTAAAGTGCTTGTGGTTTAAAATGCAATGTTTAGCGAATAAGAAATTGATCTTATTAAGAAAATTATGGCTTTTCTAATCAGTTTTATGCTTTCGAGTTTTTGCCTTACAGCCTTTATGTTCATTTTGGAAAAATATATTGGCCCAAGGGCCAATCTCTCAAAGTCAAAGCCCAAGACATGCATCAACGCACTCGAGATCTGCATCAACATACACATATCAGTATTAACCACAAAATTCAAGTTAAGACAAAGCCTAACCATCAAACACAAGCTACACGGAGGAAGATCCCATGGGAAGGGATTTACATTTCTCTATGTGTCAGATGAGATTAGAACCTTTGTGATATATAAATATTTATGATGTTACATTCTTCATGCATGTAGAATAAATCTTATAGATTATATTAAAAAATGGAGAAATTTGATCTCTCAAGACCTTCGTGTGTTAAATTGGTATTTGTGAATGCTGGGAAACATTTGTTGAATGTGAAAACAGGTGTCGGATAATTTCAATGACCAGAAGAACCAGTTGTTAATTGCTATTTTCATGTGTCACTACAAGTAAAAATATGCATAGCGCATAAATATAAAGTAATTAACAGTTTCCATAATTCAAGGCACTCGAGTTGTAAGATGACAAAGGAGTAGAGTTATGTGTGCAAGTGCTAAGATTGCGTCGAAGAGGATACAAATGATCCTTCAAATTTCGGGTTTCTAATATTTGGAAGGATGGTTTCTGGCATCAAAGACATATAAAGAGCTTGTATCTTGTTCCAACTGCACTAAATTTCAATCTAGGAATATGGAATTTCGATATGGACAAAGAGAAAAAGAGAAATGATCAAGTCAAATAGTATGTTCATCTATTTGAACTTAACCCTCACTGCAACAAAAAAAAACTATATGTTGTATCTTAGATAATTATCAGAAGGAAGGTGGTGTCGAGATTCCAAAGGTTCTGCGGCCATTTATGCTAGACATTGATTTCTTTCAAAATGGTTCTTTAAAAAAATCAAATCCAAGAAAACAAAGCCTAAGGTGGTTCTAGTAGAATACAAGGCTCCAGATACTGATAGTTTACCAATTAAAGAGTAACCTCAACATCATGCCCAACATGTTGCGATGTGAATCAATTCAGGAGAATGAATGGAACTTGTTGTCTTCCTCAAGGGTATTTTCCACACGAGAAAGGTAAAGGAAGACTTTTCGCACTAAATTTGAAATCATATTTTGTGATTTGATTCATTTTTCTTCGTAATTTGACTGAAGGTTATATAATTTGCCAAGGACAGAGATAAATGTTACGAAGAGATTATGAGAGGAATGCTTGCCTACAGGAGAAACAATTTGACCAAATGAAATAAATTTCAGTTAGATGATCAATTTTTTACTAAGAAAAGGAGCTTCTGTGAGGACTGTCATTGTGGAAAGCTTGAAACAGATAAAACTTGGAAAAATCATGCAAGCATCATTTTCTCTTCCTTGTTTGTATACAGATCACTAGATGTATGTGTGCATGATCACATGTTTGAGGAAAGCATACGCTTGTTGTGCATCCTAATCTTGAAGTCGTGCTCGTCATTTGGGGAGTAAGTAATGGTTCCATGCTCACGATGGGTGTGATTGTAGACAAAAACGAAAGACTATGCATGGGATTGACAAAATTATTTAATCAACATGCTTAATGTTTAAATGCTTAATCAAAAGTTAGTACCAAGGAACCACTTATCTATGTTGTTATCTATGATAGCATAAATTGGATTTGGCTCATTCTCAGTTGTATGGTACACCAAATCATGAGATTTTCTCAGTTGTATGGTACACCAAATCATGAGATTGATTTCGTCCCTGAAATTGGAGAAATATATCCATCCAAATCATACAGGAGGCGTTCTAAAGGTTCAAAGAATAAAAGACAGGTTATATGAGTAGGAGCCTGTATTGTATTTTCTTGAAAAAATAATTCATAGATAGAAGGGCCAGAGAGTTGAAATTATTATCTTTAAGGACAGTGAAAAATTTGAAGGAATGTTTGGCTGCAAATTTTTATGATCTTGGATCAAAGGAATCAAAGAGGACCATGGAATGCATTCCATGAGACTATCTGTGAATTAAGAGAGGAAAGTTAGTGAAGAAAGTTATTTTTGTTTTAGCTTATGAAGGACATAGTATACCTGAAATCTACATGGAATGCATACATTTGAAGGACAAAATAATAAATGAGAGAGACATTACTATTAGATTACTCAATACTTGATCTCACATATACAATACATTTGTGGCTCATTATATAGAGCTCAATGATAGTTATCAGATCTAACTTATTCCAAATATAGGATGAGAGGTTGAGCAAATATCTCAACAATAAACACGAATCTAGGAACTCATAAATCCAACTCCCTAACAAACTCCTAATAATAAGATCACACAACTCACGTAGATATTAACTCTACTTCTCAATACATTAGCAAGAACATTAGATAAGTAGGAATTATATATTCCAACACTCTCCCTTAATGACTACTTATTTAAATATTTTTGTAGTCATATCTTCATCACTGTCATGGCTTCAATTTTCCACTTGAGCTTTCTTTACTACGGGCTTCATCCTTGAACTTTCTTTGCTTCCTCTTGCATCTTGTACCTAGATATAATTATTGATGTCCATATAAAACACAATCCATCTACCGGAATACATGGGTCATTTGCCGCTCTAACCGCTAGTTCTCTAGGAATTGTTTTCAGCTACATAGCTCATCAATGTTAAACTCTCCCTTAAACATAACTTGGTCCCTCACACTCTGAGACTTACAACTTGGTCTCACACTATGAGATTCTTCCATCTCACATCCCCACCTTTATCAAAGATCCAAAGTCTCTTATTCAAAATCAAGCTATCATACGAGTACACCTACCACCCTCATACCTACCCTAGTGGTTAATTCCACAACTTGATACAACAACCTCTCTGTCTATGAGAGAGTATCACATCCTGTGATCACATGCGCTTTTGCACTACAACATGTATTCTTGTTTATATGAGGGCTTACAACAAACACGGAGAAATTATTTTTCCCATGGCTAAGCATTACAATTTGGACCATAACTTGGGGTGTCAGGTACAACCGATCATGCACCCCCTACAACAATTCAATCAGGTACATAAAATATCAACAATACTCTCACCAATCATATGCCCAATATTACAAGACCATTACATATGTCCATTTACATCTCATCATCATTCTTGAAAAAAACACAACCACTTCACACAACTTGAATAACTATCATCACACATTCAAACAAGAAATATAAGCACAACTCAATCTCACTTTTGTGACTTAATTTGGAGGATGTGTGAGTCCGACGGAATGAGCACATACACATCACTTCATTTCTCTATAACACCTCCATGTAGTCTGTAGAAGAACTTCTTGAACATTCTCTTTGGCAACACTGTCATTCCGGGATACCACCTCGGGCTCATGGGCAGACAGATCACACTCGCCTCCATTACGCACTCGCCGACCGAACCACTACACTACAGCTACTTCACCAGTGGTGCTTTAGGTAATCTCCGTGTAATTTCATAGAACAGTTCATTGACATTCTGTGCCATCTTTGCTGAGGTTTCCATGAAAAATAGACCATTTTCCTTTGCATATGTTTCATCTTCCTCTGCTTCAACCTTCCTCTTTGCTACCACATCAGCCTTATTTCCAGCAAGGGCCAAAACCAAATTTGGGTTGCCTTGTTTTTGTAGCTCCAACACCCAATTCTTTGCTCAGACAAAAGAATCCGAATTTGTTATGTCATAAACAATTATAGCTGCAGCAGCACCACGATAATACATGGGAGCCAAACTATGATATCTTTCCTGTCTTGCAGTGTCCCATATCTCAAATTTTACAGTGACCTCGTTCACAGCTAGTGTCTATGAGAAAAATGCTGCTCCAATTGTAGATTCCTGATAATCCAAAAAATTGGCCTTTGACAAATCGCAAAACAAGTCTTGATTTTCCAGTACCCATATCAACAAGAAGCACCAGCTTGGCGTGCATGTTATTGGTGCTCATACGAAATAATTTCTGGCAAGTGTAGGCCGACAACTGATGATTTCGGAAATCCAATACCTTCTTCCTTCTTGATAACCCACAAGTCCACGAAACTAGGCAAATCCAAGCAGCTCAATCGTGCTACGAATTCAAAATAGACGCAACTTTGCATCAAACGTTCTCGTGCACTTTAAATAAAACAATTTCTCAGGATCCCTCACCACATATAGCCAATTTAAGCTCTAAAAAACCCTTACTTTACACAAAGCGCGATCTTCAAAGAACCCACTGAAAGCCTGGCGAATTCTTCGGGGTTTGCACGTTCATTAAAACAACTTTTGACCTGTGCGATGTGCAAGCGGTGCCCAAGCTTCAGTTATCAGTGCTGAGGTGTAATTGTTAAGGAAATGTGACTTCAACGATCTGGTGTTTACTCCAATTATTTACTGTGGTTTCTCCTTCACTGGCACGTGCTCATAGTAGTGACACACTCGTCAACTCCATCTTGTTCTTGGGCTACGATCCCTGTAAATCCTCTTGTTTCAGCCGGCCAAATCCAGAGCTAAATCAAACCTTAATAAAACCCTAATTCAAGCATACAAACCAGAGCCGGATTGAAGGCATCAACAGAGCGGCAGATGAAATTGCCGATTCAAACGTAGCTTCTGTTTTGCTCTCCTGTTGTCCAAAATCCAGTAGCTTCGCTGCAACATCCTTCCCATCGTATACTCCGTGATGAACTATGCCATAAGTACCTCGCGCTATGGCACTGATATTTCTTTTCCAGCTCGTGCTCACAACAATGAGGACTCTCCTCTTTTACTCTATCTCACAACGAAAACTGCTTTACACACTCAACTCAGCTTCTTCCTTGTGAACCGATCCTTCACACAACTATTGCATGGACTGCTCTATAGCTCACACATTGGACAAACTAACTACTACAAACACATAGCAGTAATTAATGACAATCTACTATACTCTCTACTTGTTCCTGCACTCCTGTGAGGTAGTTATGCCCAGTCCTGCTCGATACCAAAATAATAAATGAGAGGGACATTACTATTAGATTACAGAATACTTGATTTTACATATACAATACATTTGTGGCTCATTATATAGAGCTCACTAATAGTTATCAGATCTAACTTATTCCAAATATAGGATGAGAGGTTGAGTAAATATGTCAACCATAAACACAAATCTAGGATCTCATAAATTCATCTCCCTAACAAACTCCTAATAATAAGATCACACAACTCACGTAGAGATTAACTTTACTTCTCAATACATTAGTAAGAACATTAGATAAGTAGGAATTATATATTCCAACACGACAGAGTATCAAAATTAATGAAGGAAATTCAACTTCCAGTTAGCATTAAATCTTCAATCTCATATTTCTAGTTGTCAAAGATTTCCTTATAGATTTTGAGGGGTTCCTTCCAAAATTCATGGACAATCAGAGTAGATATGTGGTAGAATAATCTCGGATTGGATGGAAACTAATTAAAATTCAAATGTGATTAGGGGCAAGGCATTCCAAAGGATATCATTAATAGTTCCAGATTCAAATGAGGGGTTCCTTCCAAAATTCATGGACAATCAGAGTAGATATGTGGTAGAATAATCTCGGATTGGATGGAAACTAATTAAAATTCAAATGTGATTAGGGGCAAGGCATTCCAAAGGATATCATTAATAGTTCCAGATTCAAAGGGATTGACAGAAGATGTGAATCAATCACACATTTGGATGACATGGCAATTTTAAATGGAAGCAATAAAATATTTGTTCAAGATTTTTAGGCAGACAAGTAGAAAAATGACTCTAGATCACAATTTCAAGGCATTCGACTGCAATTGTCTCAGATTTATTGAAAAGACCATAGATTATTTTTAGTTTATGGTTATGATAGATAACAAGAGTTTGTTTATTTTACTTTGTTATTTAAGTTATCATTTGGAAGGTCTATGTGGCATGTTCATTTTAGTATATTTCTTCCATTTAATATTTATGAAGTTTGTTTAATCAATATGTCTTTTTATTTTGTTTTTCTTTTCTTCTACAAGTATAAAATGCAAAAATTGAGAATCAAAACTTGCCATTGATAGGTAGATCTATGAGCAATAGAGATTTTGCTGTAGCATGCCTATTTTATCATTGTATTATTCAAGTATCTTGATTAGTTCATTTGACATAAATCATCTTTCATTTAGTGAATTTTATTCTTTATGTTTTCTTCTCCATTCTTCTATCTACACAACCTTTGTCTCATAAACAACTTGAGTTCCTTCAATATTTAGGATATGTTGACTCCTTGCCCAATGGAACATTTTATGGACATTTTCTTCGCATTCTCTCCTTCTTGTCATTTTAACCCATTCATATAAACAAATTTATTGACCTATATTCAAATGTTTTTAGGCTCACCTCATTTGCAGTCTGAGGGTAACTTCTAGAGCTAACATTTTTGGGGCCATTGTTGGGGACGAAGAAGCGAAGAAATATTCCCAGGGAGAATGAAAATGATCAGATCCACTTGTTGATGGTGATCTCGAAAAGAACATATTCTTAACTGCATATCTTTCACCATGGCGACTCCAATGTCTAAAGATGACTCCACTCTCTAAAGATTAATAGGCGACTCCATTGGATCCAATTATGGAAGCCATTTTGGCTCAAAGGTTTGTTTTTTGTGATTTTTCAAATGCAGTTGGTTTTCCAAACCCAATTCTTAGTAGAGATCAATGGGGAGGTATCCTTCCTACATTTAAAGGAGAATATTGGGATGTTCCGGTTGAGCATCTGTTAGATTTTCATGAGTTTATTCATGAACGTCAGATTGTGCATAAGGATGTCCAGATCAAGATTTTCAGATACTCTTTGAAGGGAGCAACCCTTGACTGGTGCAGATCTCTTCCAGTTGCAAGTATTAACTCATGTTGGAAAATTTTCATGATGCTTTCAATTTATTTTGTAAAAAATAATTTTCAGCTGAAAGTCTTTTAAAAAATTGTTGTTATATTTTTGAGAAGTATATTCAGTGCAAAGAAATTTTTTATTCTGATTGCAAGAATGAAAAACATGTTTTTGAGGAAGATCTTCAAGATACGATTGATGATATTAATGATGATTGTATAGCTATAAATACATTAGATCTTGTCTCTGATGCACCTGATGTCTTTGATTCAAATGAATAAATAGTTGAAGAAGGGGTTTTTTCTCAATTTTTTCAAGAGGATTCCTATGATATGTTTTTACATGTGATTAAAGAGAAAAATCAAGAAACTTATTATCAATAACAAATGTATAAGGTAGCATATGATACTATTAGATCTGATCAGAAGTATTATGGAATTGATAAAGATGAGTTAAGATAATACCTTTATTACACATAATGTATTTTTCTTTGATTTTTATTTGCATGCAAGGAGTTTTTACAGTGGGTTGGATGTTATCATGGTTTTATTGGAAGCATGATTACACATGATCAAGCCAATTTTTACTTGTTAGAAGTAAAAATAAGACAAAAGAATAAGCTCAACATACGAGCATGAAGTTTTTTTTCAGTTTGTTAATTTGTAACAGTAATTTTGTTTTCAGTGGTGTGTGTTCAAAATTTGAATAAAGATTGCAGAGATATGGTGGAAGTATGAATGACTCCACAAGCCCAATGGACTAGGCATAGCATGAATGTGGATGTTTTCAGAGCAAAAAGTTTGTAGGTCATGTTGCACGGATGCACAGAGTTCTACGTTTCTTGATATTTTCTTTGTAAAATATAATCCCCAAGTAGGAGCCAGCTATTATCACCTAAAAATGCCAATGAAAATTTGTATTTCTGAAGAATGTTGATTAAAAACCAGCGTTAAATAGACATCAACTAAAGTGCTTGTGGTTTAAAATAAAATGTTTAGCGAATAAAAAATTGATCTTATTAAGCCAATTCTGGCTTTTCTGATTAGTTTTATGCTTTCGAGTTTTTGGCTTACAGTCTTTATATTCATTTTGGAAAAATATATTGGCCCAAGGGCCAATATCTCGAATTTAAAGCTCGAGACCTGCATCAACATACCCGATATCTGAATCAACATACACATATCAGTATTAGCCACAAAATTCAAGTTAAGACAAAGCCTAAGAATCAAACACAAGCTACATGGAGGAAGACCCCACGAGAAGGGATTTACATTGCTTTATGTGTAGATTGGAACCTTTGTGATATATAAATGTTTATGATGTTACATTCTTCATGCATGTAGAACAAATCGTATAGATCATATTAAAAAATGGATAAATCTGATCTCTCAATACCTTCGTGTGTTAAATTGGTATTTGTGAATGTTGGGCAACATTTGTTGAATGTGAAAATAGGTGTCAAAGAATTTCAATGACCAGAAGAGCCAGTTGTTAATTGTTATTTGCAGGTGTCTCTACAAGAAAAAAGATGCATAACACATAAATAGAAAGCAATTAACAGTTTCCATAATGCAAGGCACTCAAGTTGTAAGACAAGAAAGGAGTAGAGTTGTGTGTGCAAGTGCTAAGATAGCGCCGAAGAGGATGCAAATGATCCTTCAAATTTCATGTTTCTAATATTTGAAAGGATGGTTTCTGACATAAAAGACATATAGAGAGATTGTATCTTGTTCCAACTGCACTGAATTTCAATCTAGGAATATGGAAATTCGATATGGACAAAATTTCAATCTAGGAATATCGAAATTCGATATGGACAAATATAAAAAGTGCAATGAGAAAGTCAAACAATATGTTCATCTATTTGAACTTAACCCTCACCGCAACATAAAAAACTATATGTTGTATCTTAGATAATTATCAGAAGGAAGGTGGTGTCGAGATTCCAAAGGTTCTGCGGCTATTTATGCTAGACATTGATTTCTTACCTTTTCAAAACGGTTCTTTAAAAAATCAAAGCCAAGAAAACAAATCTTAAGGTGGTTCTAGCATAAGGCAAGGCTCCAGATATTGATAGTCTACCAATTAAAGAGTAGCCTCAACATAGTGCCTAACATGTTGTGCTGTGAATGAATTCAGGAGAATGAATGGAACTTGTTGTCTTACCAAGGGTATTTTCCACACAAGAAAGCCAAAGGAACACTCTTCACACTAAATTTGAAAGCACATTTTGTGATTTGATTCATTTGTCTTTGTAATTTTTCTGAAGGTTATATAATATATCAAAGATAGAGATAAATGTTACGAAGAGATTATGAGGGGAATGCATGCCTACAAGAGAAACAATTTGACCGAATGAAAGAAATTTCAGTTACATTATCAGTTTTCTATTGAGAAAGGGATCTGCTCTGAGGACTGTCATTTGTGAAATATTGAAATAGATAAAACTTGAACAAATCATGCAGACATCATTTTCTCTTCCTTGTTTGTATACATAGCACTAGATGGAAGTGCGCACGATCACATGTTTGAGGAAAGCATACGCTTGTTGTGCATCCTAATATCGAAGTGATTCTCATCAGTTGGGGAGTAAGTAATGGTTCCATTCTCACGATGGGTGTGATTGTAGACAGAAACGAAAGACTATGCAAGGGATTGAAGGAATAATTTAATCAGTGTGCTCAATGTTTAAATGCTTAATCAAAAGGAAATACCAGGGAACCATTTATCTCTGTTGTTATCTATGATAGCATAAATTGGATTTGGCTCGTTCTCAGTCGGATGGTACACCAAATCATGAGATTGATTTCGTCTTTGAAATTGGAGAAATATAGCCATCCAAATCATACAGGAGACGTTCCAAAGCTTGAAAGAATAAAAGACAGGTTATATGAACAGAAGCCCAAATTGTATTTTCTTGAAAAAATAAGTCATATATATGAAAGAGAATTGGCATTATCATCTTTAAGGCTAGTGTAGAATTTGAAGGAATGTTTGGTTGAAAATTTTTCTGATCTTGGATCAAAGGAATCAAAGAGGACCATGGAATGTATTCCACGAGACTATCTGTGAATTAAGAGAGGAAAGTCAGTGAAGAAAGATATTGTTCGTTTATCTTATGAAGGATAGAGTATACCTGAAAGCTACTTCAAATGAATATGTTTGAAGGAAATATTATCAATATTCATGTAGGAGGTTCAACTTGCAGTTAGCATTAAATGTTTAATCTTCTATTTCTAGTTGTCAAATATTTACTTGCAGATTTTGAGGGGTTCCTTCCAAAATTCATGGACAATCAGAGTAGATAAGTGGTAGAATAATCACGGATTCGATGGAAACTAATTAAGAGTCAAATTTGATTAGGGGCAGGGAATTCCAAAGGATCTCATTAATAGTTCCAAATTGGAAGGGATTGGCAAAATATGTCAATCAATCACATATTTGGATGACAGAGCAGTTTTTGATGGAAGCAAGGAAATATTTGTTCAAAATTTTCAGGCAGACAAGTAGCAAGATGAATCCATATCACAATTTCAAGGCATTCGACTGCAGTTGTCTCAGATTTATTGAAAAGACCATAGATTATTTTTAGTTTATGGTTATGATTGTTTCTTGAGCGATAGCAAGAGTTTGTTTATTTTACTTTGCTATTTAAGTTATCATTGGGAAGGTAATCAAAGAGGGGGAGGAGGTGAGAGAACCGAGAGGAACTGAGGACATAAATCTAGATACATGATTGTAAGCCTAGGGGGCATGTTCATTTTAATATATATCTGCCATTGAATATCTATGAAGGTTGTTTCATTCGTATGTTTTTCTATTATGTTTTTCTTTTCTTCTACTAGAATAAAATGTAAAATTTGAGATTCAAAACTTTTCATTGATAGGTAGATCTATGAGTAGAAAAGATTATGTTGTAGCATGCTTATTTTATCATTCTATTATTCAAGTATCTTGATTAGTTCATTCGACAGTAAGGATTCGATGAATTTTCTTCTTTATATTTTCTTCTCCATTCTTCTATCTAAATAACCTTTGTCTGATAAACAACTTGACTGCCTTCAATCTTTAGGATATGTTGAATCCATGTCCAATGGAACATTTTATGGACCTTTTCTTCCCCTTCCCTCCTCCTCTTCATTTTAACCCATTCATATAAACAAATTTACAAACCTATATTCAAATGTTTCTAGGCTCACCTCATTTGGAGTCTGAGGGTGACTTCTAGAGATAAAAACACCTTTTCCTGCATTTTGTTGTCAATACACACCATAAACCCTAATTAAATGTCATTATTCGTCATTATATCCAGTGTGGTTAATACATTGTATTTTCTATGTTTTTAGTTATTAAAAGATGATTATATCATGGTTTATTGATGATGTTTACCAGCATGATCAACATTCTTGTACCATTACTCTAGTTCAACATTCCTTCTCAACACTCCCATTCTAGTACCTATCATTATTTGGAATATTCACGCATTTCTAAGAAAAAATGGGAAATGTGGGTTTTCTCCGTGGGGATGTCATAATGCATACACGTGTCTCAAAATCCATCCAGGTCGCACATGTGGACCTCCAACTCAGGAGAAATAATTCAGCCAAATTAATAAATATTCTAGATAATTAACTTCTCCCTTGATTTTCGTGCACACAAAGACAAATTTAAAGAATCTGGAACATGGGTTTTGTTCCCAGCATGGACATTTGGTCATCATGTCAGATGTTTTCCAAAAGAACAAATGGTTGAGGAGTTATTGTTGGTTCCTTAACTGTTCCTTACACAAATTGTGTGGTATGTTCAAATTTGAAAACACCACGCCTAGATTTGGTGATGTGGCCTTGAGTTTGATATCACATGGATCAATTAAATTAGTATGAGAATATTCAGTTGGTTTCATCCATCACATCGAAGATATGGATCGAAACCAATTTTGTTAATTTGGTCATGCAAAGACAAGGATAGTTGATGCATTGCTTCCATCTCCATTTTTTGGTATTTTTTCTCACAAAGACGTAGGGGATATTCTTATCTCCCTGCTTGGGTTATAGAATTCTTCTATACAAAATTTATGCAATGGAAGGGACGAGGATGTAAGAGATTAAAATAAATTGTTATTATTTCATTATATTCTGGGAGAGAGCTCAACATCATTACGTTGTAATCTGGAGTTTGATTTTAATGAGGAAATCACTATTGATATGTTGAGAAACTTCATGCACTGAGTTCCCTTTTCCAGATGTGCCATCCAGGTTGGTAAGGGCCCCTTGATCTCGTAACTCCCTGGATTTTCAATTATCTAATAGTTTAGATTCGATTTTTTGTTTATTTCAATTTATATTTGCATTCAAATTCAATTTGAGTAGTTTCAATTGGCATATTTAATTGAGATATTTCCCCTCAGATCGAGAATACCCGCATTCATTTGTTCTCTTTTTTATTTCCATATTAATCACCCTTCATTCTGTAATTCAATTTTCTCTTCTTCCATGATTGAGTTTGTTATTTAATTCACTCTTGTTACTTTACTTTCCACTCTAATTTTATGCCTAAAATCTCCCCAACCTTTCCATGGAATTCTTTCCATTCATTCTGCACCCTCAGATAATCTGTCATTATGCTCCAATTTGGCTCTGCGTTATTTTTTTGGAACTCGATGATCTTATTTCTTATTATATCCATCTCACTCACCTCTTTCCAACATTGTTTCTTCATTCAGTTGAACACTCACTTCTCTCTTGTCTTCATTATTTGCACCTAGTTTGCACGTCCATCCATTCACATTGTTCCCCTCATGCCCACAACTATTCAGTTCAATATTGCCTTTACACCATCTCCATTCACTTAACACTTACTCCTTTGATGCCGCAAGATATGTATATTTTTGTCCATAGATTTTATTTTGTATTCTCGTGTTTCATATATCTTGTGTCATATTGTTTAATTAATATGTACATTGTCATATGATTACATATTGAGTTCTTAATTATTTAATTATTATATGTTGTGTTGATTTGCACGTTAAATTATTTTGTTGTATATAAGTCTTGTTGTTGTTTTTTTAATTGTTGTTTAAGTGTTTTGATGTGTATTGTTATAATGTTTATTTATTGAAGACGCATATTTGTTATAGTTTTTTTGTTAATTGTTTATTTGTTGTATATTTATAACCCTTTGTTAATAGTCATAAATTTAGGCTATGTATTTATAATGTTTTGTTAATAATTTATTTGTGATATGTTTGTTAATATTGTTTACATATTTTTTAGAATATTGTTTAGTTTGTATCATATTATGTTATATTGTTTGGCATGTTGTAATTATGTGTTGTTTTATTTTTCGAAGTATTGTAAAATATTGTTAAGTGTTATGCAACGTTAGAAGGATTATGCTTGTAGAGTGATTTCAAAATTAATTTTGTATGAACACATTCATTAATATTGTACATAAGATAAGATTAATCACATACCTACACATTGATTTTGATTTGATTTATGGGTGTATATTTTCATGAGGAAAAGTCTTTGAAGCATGTTTCCTTTAAGTTTTTAGGTTACATCATTTTGTCAATATAGGATTAATTAGGAGTTTGGTGGATTTTTTCTTAAAGATGGTAAATTCCACTTTAGATCAATATCCTACATACATCAGGGTTTGAGTAACCTCATCCAACTAACTGATTTGAATGCCAGTTTGGGTAAATTCCGCATTTACTTTCAAACTTCCTTGGTTGTCTTTTAATCTAGTTTGTTTCAATTTGGTTTTCTTGTAGTTCCTTTAATTTCCCACACTTGATCTCATTTCTTGTACTTTGGATTCCTGCACTTTGATTTTAATCCCAACTTTTCTTTCATTCATTCCATTTTGAAGTGTATTTTTCGTATTTAGAATAGGCTAGACTAGGCTCCAATCTTTCATTTCTTGTGCTTCCACCTCTAAGTCTATGACTCCCTGGTTGACAATTTAATGTTTGGAATTAATAGTTCATATATTTAAACCCACACATACTCACAGTACTGAACGATATATTAACACCAACTTGGAAAACTATAGATACCGTTATTCCCTCACTCTTTGTCTCATTTCCTTGAGATGGCGCGTTGAGTTGGGGATCCACTTCCTCTCTTCTTGTTGAGGCATTGTAAGTTCTTGAATAGGGAATATTACAGAACCATAACTATATGGATAATACAGTTATCACACCTCCAAGGTCATTTTGTATCAAGCTAACAATATCCTTCTGGTTTATTATACATTAATGTTGTCCATATTGAGAGTAGTACATGTTAGTGCATTTTGTTCTGAATTGTTATTTATTTTAATGGATATAATAGGTAAAGAAAAACCAAGAAATGATTATCATGCTTGAATTAAAGTCATTGATGATACCAACAATAGGGTTGACATGTTTTAACTCAGGTATCGTTAATACCTTCCAATCCCATAATTCTCTTTGTTATAATCACAACGTAATTTCTCCTTTATATCATGTTTTTGTTTGCTTGGAGTGTACCCATTACTATTTTCATATGAAAGAAGAGAATTTGGTTGTATTCCAAAGGTAGAAACCCTAAGCCCACCAATAGAATTCACGAACTTCTTGTGACAAACCACAGGTAGCATTTTTCCAAAATTTATGAAGGGTTTTTCTATAAGCATTCATGGACATCCTACTATCCAAATATTTGATAGGGTTTCATTTTCATTGCAGGTTAACAAAAGATTACAATAAACCACGATGATGGAAATATGTATTTATGTGACTATGTTCCTTTCTGAGTTCAAAGCCAAGCTACGCTCTTATTGTTTCGGGTTTGGCTCTTCTCCTGTCACAAAAATATGATCACTCTTCCGGGACTTATTAAAGCATATATTGAAGAAAGTTATTATAAATTTTGAAAATATTTTCCATTATTATTTATCCCATGTCCGACAGGGTTTTGTAGTTAACGTGATATTATTTCCTTGTTTAAGAATATTTGTCACATCTTCCTCAATGCGTTCTATGAATCTACAAACTTTTAACAGTCAAACTTCTGGGTTTTTATTATATAGAAGATTTTGTTGAGAGAAATGTTTATGAAACTCTTTTCTTTTCTTTTTTATGCAATCATAATTATTTCTATCTTGATAACAGTTTTACCCAACTAAGATTTTGAGACTATACTTATGATTTTTATTTCAAGAAATCACATTTTTGTGATGAAGTCATACATGTATGTATTTTGTATGCAAGTCTTTAATTAGGATTTCTATACTAGAGATTAGGATTTATATTTATCTATTTATGTTGACTTATTCAAAGAGTTCAATATTAGACAAAATGAAACCCCAATAGGGTTTTTTGTTCATAGTTTCATGTGTTATTATTTCTATATCTAGATGAATATCGTAACCCCTATATTTGTTTGTCTACCTTTAGAGCACTGATACAGACTTTCCACGGAATATATATATATATATATATATATATATATATATATGTATATATATATATATTTGTTTGTCTACCTTTAGAGCATTGATACAGGAATATATATATATATATTCAAAAGTGAACTTTAATCTCACAAGTTCTCTATAGAAATTAAATGAACAATATCAATTTTATTTGCAAATTAAATAAAAAAAAACAAATTAAATGAACAATATCAATTTTATTTGCAAGTAAATAAAAAAAAAAAACTAGAAGTATTTGAAACCATTGTTTTCCTTTAATATATATAAAAATGATTTAAACTAGTATCTTTCTAGTTTTCTCTCATTTCTCTTTTCACCATTTTGTTCAATAGAAGTAAATAATAATACTAATAATATTGTTGAGAATTGATCATTAAGTACTAAATGAAATACACAATCTATTCATGGTTTTAAAAAGATTGTATTCAAGTTACTATTCTAGGTACTTGAGAAGAAATGTTTGTAATTATTTATGATTGTGTCTATCAAAAAAATAGTAATAGCAAGAAATGAGAGATATAAATGCATGTATGAACCAAAATGAGATACCAGGGACAAACTAAGGAGACATTCCAGTTCCTTCCAAGCATAGACCAGAGTATCCAAGTTAATTTCTCCTATCACCCCCAAGCCTAATTATTTATTCCATAGGAAATTGAAAAATGTCAATAACCTTCTCCACGTAAATACTAGAACTTGAATCTTTCTGAGAACCATCGAGTTCAATTCCTGCAGAAATATTCAATAACATCCTGCTTTCCCATACTTGTCTTTGCTACTATTTTATGAAGAAGAGAATAGATTTCCTAAGTCTTTTTTTTTTCAAGTTAGCCTCATCCCTAACTCTGGGGAGTCTTAGAGGAAATTTTTTCTAGCTTGTTCCCTCACCTCCCACATACTAGGGAGTATGTTTACACTTGTCCTCATGTACAACATTTACCCTAGTGTTTTATATCTATATTTTACTTTTCCCATGGAATAAAGAATTACTCTTTTTATAACTGGATTCTCTCATCAATTTGTCTCTAGTAAAATACAATAAAATATAATTAAAATAATATTTACACAAATATTTTTCATCATCAAATGTTTATGAGGACATAATGTTAACTTGAGTCTTTCTCAACATAATAACCCAAAATTACAATTATTCAAAATTAGTTAAATATTCAAAATGTAGGGATATTGCAATTATATGGTGCACTAGGCATGTTGGGGGAAAATCCCTTGAAGAAAAAACTCGTCTATTTTTTGTCCTTCTTGGGCTGTTTTTTACCAATGGTTTTTGGGCCCATTATATTGTAATTTTGGTTAAGGAGTTTAATATGGATTGACGAATTAGGGTTTCGAATGACAGAAAATCATATATATTGTATTGTAAATGGTGAAGTTAATACAATGAGAGAAAGAGATGTGGTTCTAAACATTTTTTGGTTTTCTCAATTAAGGGTTTCGAAGGTAAATTTATTAGTACTATGTATCACTAATACTCTTTTTCCTCATGTTTTTATAAATAATATGTATGGATTTCTATACTATAAAGGATTAAATCCTACACCAGGGACACCCCTTTGGAGTTAGCATGAATTATATCCAAAGAAAGAAGAGTTCCATATTTGACAAACTCATTGTTACATGATTTTCCACCTAAAGGACAAGGTTTAGGTGATAAAAAATTCATAAGAGCAAAAAATAAAAGTAAATAAATTTGAAGCTTTAAGATCAAAAGAAGAATCCCTTGAACCAATACAGGTATTCCATAAGAACAATACAGGTATTCCATAAGAAGGAACAAGAGAAATAGGGAATTAGTTAATTGAATTCAAGTGAATATGAAGTCATTCATGTTTCCCCCCCTTGATATATCCCCTACACCTAGTGTTCTATTTCCTCACTAGAAAGCATTTGGGAAAAGAACTTTCTAAGAGAGTTTCTAATATTTTAAAATAGAGAAAAAAATAGGTTCCTTGAATAAGTTAAATGCATCAAAGGGACAATGGAATACTATGGTGGAAAAAATACATAGCTTGTGTTAGGTACACATGGGATGGTGGGTATTTTTCCATTGAGCAATTGGTGCACTATTGGATGTGTCTCACTATTGGATATGTGGTCAAGAAGGGTAAACAATCATATTGTAATTGCATAGTGCATATGTGTGCTTTTCATAGTAGTATTTGTTTCTCTTGTCACTTTATCCATTAAAATTGAAATGGGACCCTACTTAGGAACAAGCCTATACATAACTTGGTATCTAAAAATAAGAATGATATTAAGTGTTTCCTTTAGATACCAATTTTCCGTTTCTTGGGTTAATATTGACTCAGTCATGGAGTAGTTAAGATAACCTTGATATGATTAATGGTAGGTTTAACATTTATGGTTTATGGGTGTTGGAAATTTGGTTGTCATTCATTTAAACATTGACAAATAAGGGAAGTATCATTGATTGATTGGTTTGAGAAGCATTGTCAATATTGAACATACTGTTATGAAGGTGACTTGAATGTCAAGCATTGTTAATATTGGAATTTTTTTTATGAAGGTTAGACATAATGCGATGAAGGTTACTTGAATGTCAAACATTGTCAATATTGGACATAAATTTATGAAGGTGACTTGAATGTCAAGCATTGTCAATATTGGACATAAATTTATGACGACTTGAATGTCCAGTATTGTCAATATTGGACATAATGTTATGGAGGTGACTTGAATATCAGTAGAAAGATAATATTGACTAATATATTGTGCGAGTTTGATACGCTCATCCTATATTTTATAAGGTTCATATTGTGTCATTAAAATCCATGCACAAAAGAAGAAACTATGAAGAAAGTGTCTAGATAAAAAGGGTAAATGGATAATCTAATATGGATCCATACAAATAAAAAATAAAGAAGTTACTAAGACATGGTTCATTAAAAGTGATTTAGAAAATCTCAATTGAATAAGATTCCATAGATGATACATAATGTCAATGGTGAATGTTTGGTGAGGAAGAATTGCCACCATCAATTCACAATTCAAGTCAATTCAAACAACAATAAGGTCAACTATCTAGAAGTCAATCGACTAGAAGATAAGTCAAAGACAGGTCGATCCAATACAAGCCTGTAGATTGACATAAGTTGGAGAAGAAAATTCGATCAATTTCAAGACGATTCGAAGATAGGTCAACTAATTGAAGTTCGAAGTGAAGGAAAAATTAGTCAGGAAATACAAGTCGACCAAAGAAAGTCGAGATGACCAAATTCAAATTTCTCAAGTCGTTTTTCTTCCAAGTTGAGTCCATCCAAGAAAGAGGTAACCTAAATGTCGAAGTTGAAGAAAACTTAAATACAAATCAGGTCGAGGATAAATCAATATGGGTCAACTAGAATGAAATACTCAAGTCGAAATTTCTCCTAGTTGAGTTGACCAAAAATATGTTTGTTGGTCAAATGAGGAAGAAAATAAAAAAAAAGGTGAGACCAAGTCAAATATTTAGTGACTAGCAACTGAGAGGGAACCAATTTTAATATAATCATGAAGTAATATGTTTACAAGTTGTGTTTAAATAATCACCAACAAAGAAGATATATGGAGGTCTAAAAATTCATGAAAAGGTAATATGTATTGATGTCAATATCGAATCCGATGAAGAAAGTAAAATATAGAAAAGTTCCCTTCAAAGAATCTCATGTATCAGCCACCTCGCACACTTTCTAAGGAAATTTCCTTCGTGTTGTCTAATTGGGAATGTTCTATAAAAAAAAACATGTCGTAGAATTTTAAAATTCGTTCCCATCACTCCAAAATCTTCATAAAAAAATCATTGTCTAAATTGGTGTATGAAAATTAATTAGTAAAAGTAACCATTTCTATTAATTAAATGAAGGGCTGCAATTTTTCATTCCAAAAAGGACACATTGTTTCAAAGTGGCAACTTTTGGAGGACTATATAAGTAAAGGAATATGAAGGGAAGAGTATGTGTTGGTTTCTATTTCCAAGCTAATTTTTGTCATGAGGATTGGATTCCTCACATCTCATTTGGATCTGATATCAACAAATTGGTTCCTGTTATGAGGGTTAGATTCCTCATTTCTCAGTTGGATCTGAGAACTACAATTTGGATCTTGTATCAGAGAGTTGGATCTCTCATATTCAGTTGAAGTTGAATATATTAAATAATTGTTTTTATTTTTATTCATTCAAGTTAAAAAAATAAAAGAATGGTATTTTATATAATGCATACAATTTGTGTTATAGATGTTTATGAATAATTAATTGAACTACATATATCTTATTCAGTTAATTTAGGTAACCTATGAAAGTGTGAAAATTAGCCAAAAGTTCCATACATTGACTCACCCCCCTCCCCCCCTCTCAGTGCCAATGTTTGTTTCAACAATTGGTATCAAAGAAAGGTCTCTTAAAGGAAAAACAACCTAATCACTGGAAGTAAGATCCTACTAAACACGCAAATGGATGAACAAATGGATCTCTCCACAAATGAATCTCTATTATTTGATGGAACTGACTACTATTAATGGAGGGAAAGAATGAAAATATATCTGAAGTCAAGATAATATGGATTTTGGGACTGAGTAGTAAGTAATACTTGTTACTTAAATACCTCAACGAAGAAATAAAAAGATTCAAAAGAAGCTAAGAGAAACAATTCAATGGAATTAAAAGTAATATAGAATGGACTGTCAGAATGAATCAAATAAAAGATGGGACATTGCACTTCTGCTAAAGTATTATGGCTCCATATATAGATTTCTTATCAGTGTAAAGTACAAAACATAGAAAAATCAGACAATATCATCAAGGAATTGATGGAATCCCCAATCATCAATAGCAAAGACAACTCAAACAAGAAATTGATGCAATCCCTAGTCATCAATGAAGAAGACAACTCCATCAAAGAATTGATGCATACCTCAATAATCAATGAAGAAAAAATATTGAATCTTGAGACTGATGTTATATATTCATTAGAAGAGATTCATATGGAACCAATATATGGTATATCTATTAAATTTCTTATGGAGGCACTTGAAAATCTCTAGAAGAGTTGGAGAAACCTCAAAATAAAATTATGTTGCTACTACAATATTTGGATCAATCTAACAACCATGAAGATCAAGAAGAAAATATTCATCTATAAGACAAACAAGAAGAGATCAATATATTAAAGACAAAAGTTGTTGATATAACAAAAGAAATGAACAAGTTTAAGGCATATAAAAAACTCAATAAATGTGCAGAAGAATTAGAAGAAATAAAAGAAATGGTCAATAGTATAAATACTCAACTTGAAGAATCTAAGGAAAGTGAAGAAACCCTGAACAACTAGTTGACTAAAAAGGAAGAATCGTGCCACACACTAGAATTGGAAGTGATCAAACTCAAAAGGATTCAACTAGAAAAGAAGGAAGAAATAAAAATATTGAATATTGAAGTTGTTGATCTAACAAAAGAAATAGAAGAGTTGAAGACATATGAAAAAACCGATAAATGCACAGAATTCATGGATGAGACAGAAGAAATAGTCACCAGTCTAAAGACTTAACTTGAAGAAGACAAGGTAATAGAAGAAGAATTGAAGATCCAGTTGACAAAAAAGGAAGAAACATCTCACATGTTGGAATTGGAAGTTATCAACCTCTAAAATAAGAATGAAAAGAAAAAATAAACTGTCAAATTCAATAACAACTCAACCATCCTGGATAACATCTAGAATAGTAAAAGACCAATCGATGAAAAAAATGGTCTTGGGTACAATAAGAAATAATAAGGTGGCAAGTGGAACACCATTCACAAACATGAAAAATGATTATCTTCCTCAAAAGGAAAAAGTTCAATCAAAAACCAAATACAAAGCATGAAATTTGTTAAAGGAGGAAGCTATAAAAGTAAGAAACAAGAAACATATTGAAAGACAGACTTTTCATGTCACAATGGACTCGAGTATGGAAAAACCTCCAATGGTTATTGATTTTCTTGTAAAAACTTTGTTCACAAAGAATTGGAATGAAAGAGTCCCGAAAATTAAATTTCTGGAAGGTCGAATAACTTAATGAGATGTTGGAGATGCAATTATGTTAGGCACACAACAAACTTTTTTCATACCATGAGATTATACAACTATGATAAGTTTGGGAAAAAATACCAAGACTTCAGGAAATCAAGAAGACAACCCATGAAAAATAATCCATACAAGTCAAGAAGTAAATCTAATGAACTTTGGAAGAAAATAAGACAGGATAAATCTCAACAGAAAAATGTAGAAAACAAAATTTCGTCAAACTCCTAATAAAATGAAGAATTTGATACTTTGCACCTAAAAATGAAGAAATTGATAACAATAAAATGATGGATTAAACTCCTAATAAGGAATGTGAAATTCATAGCTTTGCATATGAAGAGGAACAAGCTCAAGGAAGAAGAATTTCTAAAGAAGAAGATGAAGAATATTATGGTGCAAAAAATAGTGGTGGTGATGATGAACTCTCAAAAGCAAATCAGTCTGTAGAATACTGCGATGAATAAAAAAAATAATACCTAAAGAAGAAAGAAATAAAAGGAGTTCAAAATATATAAAGACAGACTATGAACATAATAAAGTTATTAATGATATGAAAGAACAATAAAGATATCTTGGAATCAAAGAACTAAAGAATATCAAGAAGAAGAAGAAACAGATCAAGAATATTAGTAAGCTTCACACCCTTGTCCATTATGACAAAGGATGAAATAGTAAAACCCTATTTGAACAAAAAAATCCCAAGATATTGAGATAACAGTTGGCACATTCATAGGGGGATACAAGCAGTAAAAATTTTCTTTCCTTTTCCATTGATGTCAAAAGTGGAGAGATAAACAATAAAAACAAGACCAAAATAAATAGGACAAATATAGGGGGGAGAATCACCTCAGGTGGAACATCATCTCAGTGGAAGAAGAGAAATATTCTCTTTGTCATTGTTGTCAAAGGGGTGGAGATAAAGAGTAAAACAAATTCATATGAAAGGACTCAAAATATGTAATACATTTCACAAGGGAAGTAGTATTGTTTTACTAAGGTTTCCATCAATAACAAAGGGGGAGATTTTTGTAATTTTGGTTGTCATTGATGTCAACCTTGATAAATAGGTTAAGTATCATTGATTGATTAGTTTGAGAAGCATTGTCAATATTGGACATATTCTGATGAAAGTGACTTGAATTTTAAGCATTGTCAATATTGGACATAATTTTATGAAGGTGATTTGAATGTCAAGCATTGTCAATATTGGACATAAAGTTATGAAGGTGACTTGAATTTCAATCATTGTCAATATTGGAAAATGTTATGAAGGTGAATTGAATATCAGTAGAAATATAATATTGACTAATATATTGTATGAGTTTGGTATAATCATCCTAGATTGTATAAGGTTGATATTGTGTCATTAACATCCATGCACAAAAGAAGAAACTATGAAAAAATTGTCTAGATAAAAAGGGTAAATGGATAATCCAATATGGGTCCATACAAATCACAAATAAATAAGTTAATTAGACATGGTTCATTAAAAGTGATTCAGAAAATCTCAATTGAAGGAGAGTCTAGAGATGAGACAAAAATGTCAATGGTGGATGTTTGGTGAGGAAGCATTGACATCGTCGAGTCACAAGTCGAGTCAATTAAAACAACAATAAGGTCGACTATCTATAAGTTGATCGACTGCAAGATGATTCCAGGACAAGTCGACTGAATGAAAGCCTACATATTGACATAAGTTTGAGAAGACAGTTTGATCGATTTCAAGACAAGTTGAAGACAAGTCGACCAACTTAAGGTCAGAGTCAAAGGAAAATTGAGTCGAGAAATACAAGTCAGACAAAGCAAGTCCAGATGACAAAAGTCATATTTCTCAAGTTGTTCCATTAAAGAAGTAACCTAAACATCAAAGTTAAATAAAAATTAAATACAAAGTAGGTTGAAGATGAAGCAACATGGGTCGATTAGAATTGAAATACTCAAGTTGAAATTTCTCGTAGTTGAGTCAACCAAAATATGTTTGTCAATCAAATGAGGAAGAAAATACAAAAAAGTGTGAGATCAAGTCAAATATTTAGTGATTGGAAGCTGAGAGGGAACTGATTTGAATATAACCTTCAAGTAAAATTGTATAAGTCAAGTTTAAATCATCACCAACAAAGGAGATATGTGGAGGTCAATTTAGACATTCACGAAAAGGTAATATGTACTAAATTTGATTTGGCATCCGACGACGAAAGGAAAATATGGGAAAGTTTCCTTCAAAGAACATCCTATACTGGCTACCTCACACACTTTATGGGGAAATTTCTCACGATTTGGCTAACTGGGCATGTTGTAAAAAAAACCCATGTCGTAGAATTTTAAAATTTGTTTCCATCACACTAGAATCTTCATATGAAAATCGTTATCTAAATTGTTGTACGAATATTAATGAATAAAAGTGACCATTTGTATTAATTAAATGAGGGTGTTCAATGTTTTATTCCAAAAGGACACTTTGTTTCAAAGTGGTACCTTTTGGAGGACTATATAAGTAAAGGAATATTAATGAAAGAGTATGTCTTGGTGGATATATATATAATGGATTGAATGAAAGTTCATTCTACCAGGTTGGTGCCTATTTACAAGCTGAGTCTTGTCATGAGGATTGGATTCATCACATCTCAGTTGAATCTGAGATCAACAAGTTGGGTCTTGTTATGAGGTTTGGATTCCTCATTTATCAGTTGGATCTGAGAACTACAAGTTGGGTCTTGTATAAGAGATTTAGATCTCTCATACTCAGATGAAGTTGAAGATATTAAAGGATTTATTTTATTTGTATTCATTCAAGTTAAATAAATAAAATAATGATATTTTATCTACTTCATACAATTTGTGTTATATATGTTTATGAATAATTAATTGAACTAGATATATCTTATTGAGTTAATTTACTTAATCTATGAAAGTGTGAGAAGTAGCCAAAAGTTCCAGACATTGATTCACCCCCTGTCTTAGTGTCAGTGTGTGTTTAAACAAAGGGCCCATGTTATTTGAAGTGATTAATCCAATTTAAATGCCTATAATGTTCCATTGTAAAATACTTCAAGTGGCCTGTGTCGACCTTGCTTGGCAAGTTATTAATAGATATCTATAGAGGTGTTGGTTTTCTAGGTTCAGGTTTTTCAGGATAAATATTGGCTCTATGTGCATCCATTTTGTTTTGTATTTGATATTTATTTTTCTCTCAGTTTCACTTATTTACCCACATCCCTCTATGTTTTCTTTCTACTTCTATAGATTCCTCTAGCAACAACAATATTGAGATATTATTCTTGATGGATCTCAATACTAGAACACTTTCATTAGAGAGTCCAAGCCTATCGTTCTTTGATCCATTATCTTGGAAACACCTTGTAATACCCCTAGGATGATCCCCAAATGTAAATATAAATGTAACTATACTTTACTTATAAGATGGTGAGTTGAAGTTACAATTTTTATCATTTGGTTATGCACGCATTAAGTTAATGCGCGAGGATCTTGCATCAAAGGAATCCACGTAGTTGTAAAATGATACAACACGCAGTTTATTGTTTTTGCATGCACCTGTGGAATTACACAGGCATAACACATTAAAAGTGGGTAAACTTCAGGAATGAAATGTGTGCAAGCGTTAGTGAGAAAGGATGGTGCACTAAAGGAAAAGCCGCACAACCTTGGATTTAGCACAAACTGGCTTAATGCACATGTTTTTGAAGGCATGTGAATCCTTTTGCATATAATTCATGACGTAACGTGAACTTGTGTAAGGGAATGAGAGTGGCACACTGATGAAAGGGTGAGTAAATCCCAGAAGTTCCATGTTCAATAGTTTAGTGCGCGACTTTTTTGTTTTTGAGGATGGTGAGTCTAGATAAAAAAATATCAGTACTTTTGTGCTACAATGTAAATGAAATCACATGAAATTTAATGAAAAGTACATCCTTATGGCAGATCAACCACGTAAAAGAGAATGGGGGGCATAAACTCCACTAGTTGAGGTTAAGGGGGGATGGGTTAAAGGGGATTAAACCGAAAAAAAATATATTATATTAATGTTTCTTAAAAAGTGAAAAGTATGGATATTATATTATATCCTATGTCCCGAGGATGGGACAAGTGGCTAAAATCAGTTCTCAACAAGACAAGTGTCAAGTTGGGAAAATGTTGTGGAGTGAAGGAAATTATCAACATGACAATTGCCAAGTTGGGAACATGCAGTCAAGTAGTTTGGACTTATTCCATTATGCTATGGGGACATGACTCATTCATTCGATCACCACAAGCTAGAGGGGGAGAGATTATTCTGTCATAGAAATGTTTAGTGAGTGAACCTGATTGGACTGTCATGAACTGAATATTTCTGGGGCAAGTAATTCTATTGTTTACCATCACAAATTGGTATTCATAACTTGGAGAGATAGGATGAAGAGGTGGGTTATCAAGAACATGGGTTGTTGAATTGACGAGGAGAGTTTTCAGGCCCATGGGACTTTGCATTCTCTCCAGGTAAGAGAATTTTTGGGAATTAATTCATGAGGTGCCAAAGCGCAACAAATATTCTCTGAGACTTGTTTCTCATCCTATTGTTGAAGGCCTAGAAGGGAAGTGGGGAATACGAAGGATTTTTTAGCATATAAGGGG
Organism: Picea sitchensis; assembly: GCA_010110895.2. Lineage (NCBI taxonomy): Eukaryota > Viridiplantae > Streptophyta > Pinopsida > Pinales > Pinaceae > Picea > Picea sitchensis. The sequence goes on from SNQJ01S0027749.1 coordinate 53,179, forward strand.
CACACTTATTAGGGTGGGACAAACAAGTGAGGAATGAGAAATTGTAGGCTATCAATGCAAATTTTCATTTGTGTCTGATTTCCTATTGAGTGAGATAATTTAGCCTTGCTCAAAACCCTTACCCAAGTGGATTTTATCCCTAGATCAGGGGCGACCCACCTTTGATATTTATGAACAATTTCATCTAATTATGGGAGCAACGTGGAAAGTATACCTGTAGTTGGTATCTTTTATTGAAAAGATAAGTAATAAGGGTGTGTAACGAACCTCCCATTCGTCACAACAACAACCTCTTGTAACAAGTGAATTTTTTTGTTTTTAAAAGTGTGTGCGCGCATGTACAAGGGAAACAAACACTTTCGACTATGTGTCGCCACCTGACGACTAACAAGACACAACCATGATGAACAAAACAAGATGACATAAAGAGCACAACAAGTAACGACAAGTAGTAAACGACCATCAATCGACAACAAAAATACTGACTTCCCATCCATCCTACCCTGCAATGGTTAGGACCTCCAAGACACATAAGCAACGCTGAAGCCCAGGTTCCCATCGATTTTAACCATTTAAGGTCTTAGGGATGGCGACTATTCTGAGGAACATGGAGGTGTCTACATCCCGCCCGACATAAGAAGACCACGGCTACTAAGCTAAAGATAAAAACATAACCAGCCAGATTGCAGTCAACAAGGTTATCTACATTACGATAGTGGTGATAGTGAAACAAAAATAAATCATTAAATTACTCATTACGGTAACGCATGGGAGGTGTGATTTTAATCAAATTCAAGACTATGACAATTGATACAACAAGCAGGGTATTTGACAGATTCTAATCCATCCTCCCTTACGAGCCCGTCTTCGCAAGGCCCCAAGTGCATAAAGGCATCAAGGCATAAACTAAATCCATATTTAAGGACATTAACAATGTTTTCAAAATCAAGACCATTCACGGGTGGTTAAGGGTAATGTCTCTGGCATTAAAACTGGCTTGATTTAGCCTCGCGCATAACTACCTCACAGTAAAATAATGACAACCGTACAACTTATATCACAATAACCTTGCTATAATTTACATGTACAATGCATTTTATATGTTATCTAATAACCACAAACTACGATAACCCTTACCATACATGATAACCACTTCACATTTTGTATTGCGAAAACCTTGCAGCAAATTACACATACCATACATTTTAGAGGTTATCAAATAACAAATAAAACTATAATATAAATTTTAATTTTAAACATTAGCTAAAAATACTAATCATCATTCATTTATATGATGGAAAAATACATTACTAATTGGCTTGTAACAAATAAAACTATAATATTAATTTTAATTTTAACCGTTAGCTAATATACTAAACATCATTCATTTATATGATGGAAAAATACATTACTAACTGGCTTACTGCAAGGCGATATTCAAGTACCCTAACTTGACTAAAAGGATGAACTTCATTTCAATTATTACAACTAAAATACAAGGATCTAAGGAGCATTGGTAACTAGAACATTATGAAGTGCTCGAATACCCTTCACATGACAGAACAATTAGATGTTGTAATTTTTGGAACAAACGAGTTAGTTGTTTCAACGGTGGAAAACAAAAGGAGGTGAATTAAATTTTTCAATTTTAATTGGTCGAAGAACGCATCCTAAATCAAAGGTGATCCTTTGGAAATTTATCCTCTCCCAATGTTTGAACTGAGACGACTGATGGTGGTGGTTGCAAGCCATAAAGTCATAATGGCAACTGTTGCAGGCTTGCCAGAAAACGCGAAGAGATGGAAGGTTGACCTGACCGAGTCTGGGAATGACTGTCATGGACGTACATCACGCGGTTGCATGGGGGTTTTGTATTTGATTCATAAACCAAAAATGCAGGGGGGAATGGAATAAGAGCTTCTCACGGCTAGCAGGGGCTGGAAGGGAAAAATTTAACAGTTGTAGAGGGAGTGCACAACAACAATTACAGATGTGCGCCAAACAATTGCAGAGGGAGGGTGCAACAACTATACAGAGGTGTGCCCAACAATTGTAGAGGGTCAAATGAGCACAACTCAGCGCACAGGGGCATATTTAAATATTTAAGATCCAGTTCAGGCCGGAAGTAAATGCTCGATGTTTCTGTAAGGGATAACGAAGAGAAACCTTGCTGGAGAAAAAAATCTTGTTCCTTCTTGGGTGTTCATTGAAAGGGCTCTTATGCGAAATTGTTGTTAAGTATGGTGTTCGATTTCCATTTAAATAATGCTGTAGCGTAGTGCAATTAATAACCTATTCCAATTTCATGGCCTATTCTGTTGTCTGGGCATTACTCACGCTGTCGAAATCTGTGTGCTCACTGTGTGTAGTTCCTGGTGTGTATCACATCGATTCTGTATATTGATACCTACTAAAAATCTAGTTGGAATTAGATGCTCTACGCAGATCATTTGATTCAGTATGGGTTACTTTCCGTAGGGGAAACCATACTGGCAGAGGAGGCCATCCTCCAATGTCTCTACTTGTATGATACAATTCATCTAATTGTCTAGATCGGTACAGTAATATACTGTTTAAATCATTAAACAAGGGCAGTCAATATGAAGGATGTCCATATGTAGTTTAAGTGATTAATGACATTGCCAGAGCTTCATCCATAACAACCCCCTCTGAGATACTAAAGTTAAAAAAAAAAACGAGCAAGCTACTTCTAGTAGCGACAGTCCTGAACCCGAAACTCCCAACAACTTAACCATTATAGAAGACAGGCAAAGTTTTAGGTATCCTGAAAATTTATAGCAAAGGGTCTGGATATTCATAGTCGGGGTCATGGGATCAATCGCGTGAACTCATTTTCGCTGGGCACCAACGGATATAGGAACAATTAGAATGAGAATAAGAAGTAAAAAAAAAATTTATCATCTCACAATTACGGAGCTAAGTAGCTTATTAACTGACGTAAGTGATAGCGGTAAGAATTCTTGTTATCTCACAAAAGCCGAGGTAAGTAACAGGGTAAAATACATATATATTTTTTTACATGAGGTCCTACAATAGCTTATTAGTTGTAAGTTATTCCCCAAAAACCCATAGAATATAAATTTGTACATGATTTCAACCACACTAATTATCACGAGAGAATTTTTAAATAAAAATAGCAGTTGCAGCAACTACACTTATAATCGTCGAGTAGAAAAATATGACAGCCATTAAATCCAATCACAACCAATATTTTGAGACCAACATATATCATAATGCATCCTATTCTACCAAATTAAAAACAAACCATACCGTTGCCTCAACTCCCGCCTCGAATGATGACCACGTTCTCCGTGTCTCTCCCCTCGCCGACCGTCAAGACTACACTGCTACCTCCCAGCCAATCGATAGGTGTACTCTTCTTCCCCCTTAACCCCCCCGAGCCGTAAACGGGCCACACACAATCCAGATGGTCCGTCTAGCTTCCCATCTCGCCTCGCAGGGCCGAGATACCACTCCTATCCAAGCTGGAAAATCCCAACTCTCCACAAGTAATCAGTCAAGTCACAATTCCGGAAGCGTAACGTTATGCTAACAGTCGATCCCTTTCTTCCTCATCTCCCTTTTATTTTATAGAGTTTTGAGACCCACCAACTTTCCTAATTCACATTTAAAATTAAGTTTCAATAAAATATTCTAAATATTCTCCATGGCACAAGTGTCATCCATCCCCCTCTTTTCTCCAATAAATATTTTCTTTAAATTTATTAATTGACTCAAATCCCTCACCCAACTAGATTCGCTCCTAAATTTACTCCTAGGTGTTCCTAGATCCCTTTACATGTTTTAAATACTTTCCCTAAAAATGATGTTACTAAATTAGCTCAAATTAGCAGGTTCTTAATTGCAGATTCCTTACTATGTTGACCTTGTTTTTTACCATAAGTTCGCATTCTTCCTTTATTATGTTTCCTCTATTACTTAGTTTCCTAGTTCTTATTATTCCCTTATTTCCCCTTTCTATTAAAGCCATATGGCAGTTGCGCTATTAAATCTTTCCCTTTTATTATTAATTTAATATCTTTGTATTTTCACAAGTTAATAAATAATTTCTTCTTTGCAAAAATTTTAAATCCCTTAGTTTAATTATATTCTTACTCTCTTCATTTACCCCAAGAGTTTTATGAAGACTAAACTATCACTTAAGTGGGTTTTTGTTTAAAATTTTTAATTTTATTCTAGGGTCTTTTTCTTAAAGTTAGATTAAATTTTTACCATAAAAAGTTTTAGACTTAGGACTTAGATTTTGAACTGGGCGACACTTGGCTAGGGAAGTTGTTTAAGGATTTCTTAAGGCATTAATGTCTTAGGGCCATCTAGGTTTATTTTTTCATATCATCGACGCGATGTGCCCTTCAAGACGCACCACATGCTCCAAGGGTGCCACTCGCCTCGATTATTTCTTTTGCGCGACGTGCCCTTCAAGATGCACCACATGATCCAAGGGTGCCACTCGCTAACTTGTGTTTCTTTCACGCGACGTGCCCTTTAGGATGCACCACGTTCTCCAAGGGTACCATTCACCAAATTGACTAATTGGTAGACATCTATAACCCCTGGAGTCAACACTCCGCTAGGTGAACTTGTGGGAGACTAAGGGCTCTAAGGAATAAGGCCCTCGCCTTATTGTGCGCCCCTTAGGATCATTGTGAGCGACTGTCGCAGTCTTCCCTCATGGCATCGTGGATCCTCTCGAACTAGGTAATCATTAACCTACAGTTCGAGCCACGTCGAGAGTGCTAGTAGGCTGTGGCAGGGATGTTGTCCACACCTCTCCCTCAACCTCTCTGGAAATCGTGTGTGGCCCCTTTACTCCATATGTGAGTCTGGTCGACAAGCTATCGTCAGCCTGCATCATCAACAATTGTGTCAGAACATGTCAACATCATATCATCAAATCGATTAAATATCACAGTAAATAAATCAACCCAAATAGCACACTCCCTAACTCAATCCGGAGTCCAAAGGGTTCCACCAATGCCTCTACATCCTCATGGTCCAAAACCCTCCACACTCAATAAAACTAAGTCAAAGCACCTGTCTATGTCAAAGAAGTAAAACATCATGTCATCTATCATAATGCATCATAATCAAGGATAAATATTTTAACATCATAAAAGTCCAGATCACTTGCGAGCAAGTGTCCTCAAAGAATAAGTTTTCTCAGTGCACCAGAGCGGGATGTTACA